>WJFA01000294.1:0-45845 GCA_009870155.1 Pseudobourletiella spinata
TTCTATCAAAAACTATCACCTGCCGCTTACCAACATTAAAAATTTTGCATTGGGGTCCAATATGCTTTAAAATGCTTTATAAGCTTTGAAAATGCTTTAAATGCTTTAAAATGCTTTATCCGGAGACGAAAATTTATATTTAGCTTTTTCCTATCATGAGAAGTATTTTTTACCTAGCGTCCGCACCTCTACGGATAAAAATGCTTTAAAATGCTTTAAATGCTTTACGGACGCCCTATTTATTACCATACTTGAGAACTGCCATTTAGGCATTGGGATTGAGAATTGTGATAAATAAGAAGGGGGTGGAAAGTGAAAAAGTAGTAAATTTCATTTGCTCGAACTATATAGGATGTGATACGTGACGTGAGGGGGTTCACGTACTGTCGTCGGTGCTGCCGGTGGTCGTAATAGGCGGATATGCTGTCTTGGACTACAGTTTTGGACGTGATGAGTTTGGCATGTACGATTTGAGGACTGTGTTTTAATGGTGGCTTTTATATGTGTTTGTTACAGGTCAAGCACCGATTCATCTGGCGAGTATGGGCGGTCATTGTGATGTGATTAGAGCTTTACACTGGCTTGGAGCCGATGTCCATGCAACGGTGAGTTGTTTATGCAATTCGTATAGGAGAAGGGTACGCATACAGATGATGATAGTGGAAATACTCGTTATATCTCGGGCAGGGTTTTTCCTCATTTGATTACTCCGATAGCATAGCACCTTTTGATAAAAGGAGCGTCCGGTGGTGAGATAATTGGGCTAGGGGAATCCCCTGGAGTAGATTTCTGGGGAATATCAGGCTCGGTTGAAGGACTTTTAATGACTAAATAAAGTAGAGGGAAATATATGAGTACAAAGGGCCGTGTCTGCAGTTTGATTGACGGATGTTTTTTTCTCTCTTCTATGCTTCAGGAAAACAAAGCCGGCCGAAGCGCAGTTCATCTTGCAGCGGAACGGGGTCACCTCGCCGCCGTCCGAGTCCTGATATCAGAGTGTGGATGTGCTCTCGAGTCCGAAACCTACGCTGGCTACACCCCGTTTCAAGTAGCCACCGAGTCCAACCCCCGCCTTGCCCAGGAGCTCATTCGACTGGGAGCCATTCCTGTTCCTGTCCAGATGGACGAGTCTGACTCGGACTCAGATGTACCTTAGATTTTTAAGGATGAGGATAATGTTTAGGCTTAGAATATTATTATTACATATTATTAGTTACGCCATAGTCATTAAGGAAGTTACGGCTTCGTGTCAGAACAGTTAAATCAGTTTCTCTCAGCCTTACGATTATTAATGTATAATTATAATAATAATAATAATAGGAGAATTTATCGACGCTGTTACTGTTATTATTATATATTATTAATTAATGTTACACGCAACCTCAGAAGAAAGCTGTTATGTACGTAAATATATATCTCGTGTGTTTGTAGAACCTTTACCAATTTGTGATGCAAGCGGGTGTTGTTATTTGTTGCGGTGAATTTAAGTATGTTATGGCATTTGGCCCGGTGTGAGGTGAAGTGTATGTTCATGGAAGTGTGGTACTTAATACCATAAGTCACTACTGCATGGACAAATTCGTCGCTATGTTCTTTCTAATAGCTGTAGAAGTGAGGATGAGGGAACTTGATCCTCAAATCAATGTTCGCGAGGAAAGACTATCACAAACACAAAAAATGTTAGCACCCCCAAGTGGTTACAAGTAAAATGCAAAGTTTAACAATACCGTGACAACGTGAAAGATTTTAGTTTTTTTGTTGCTCGGCTGCCCTTGTTTGTTATTAGCAGTTGAAACATATGATATGATGTATGAGGGGACGAAGCCGCCGTCGTATTGGCTTTGGTTCACTCTGGGACAGTGTCATGATACACATAGGTTTATAAGCACCAAATGTTCTAAAAGTAAAATGTCTGTGTTGTACAAACCGAGCGAAATTTGAGAAAAAGGAAAACTTAAGTTTGTTGTTTTGTATCCTAATAATTATAATTAAAATCTCAGTTACTTCATGTTGAAATGAGTGAGGTGCGTGTAAATTTATTGACAGCATCCGGAACTAACATGCCGTTTCAGGCCTAAAATCTCGCAACCACCAGCCCAATCTTCACGTCACAGTGTACTTTTTGTGGGAAGTGAACTTTGACGAACGTTAGATAACCTGGAAAGAGTGGCTACCACTTCCAGTTGACTCCGTAAGCTTATGCCTTATAACGGGCTCAAAGTCCGACAGGATGAAAACAAAAACAGGTTCAGCTAGCTTCTGGTGTATCGATCCAAAGTACTTGGGAAAACTGACTTCTACAGCAATGTCCTTAGGAATAGATCAAGGTTAGTTAGTTCAGATCGGATAGCTACTGCTGCTGCACCTAAAGAAAACAGCAAAGGGGAGCTAGCGAGGGTAAGAATATGATTCCCTTTCGTAATGTCATCAAACAGACCTGAAGGTGGGCGCAGTTGAGCGAGACGAAGCACGAAAGGAAAATATGGCATACGTAGATATGCTAATGCCTTAGCTGGGAATCCCGACAATTTTCTTGACCGGTTTCCATGATCTCACAAGTTGATCAGGCATACGTTTTCTTTTGGGCTCAACAACCCACAGGTCCTATATACACTGATGAGGAGATGGCAACTGATGCATATGGTGGGGTATGTGACGACGACGACGTTGAAATTTGAAAAAAAATAGCAAGATTTATCTCATTGTATGGGCCAGAGCCAACGCCATGTGTCGAGTATACCACCTAATGGTCGTTTGCAGTTTGACGTCCATGAGGAGAGGAGCTCATATTCAGGCACTAAAGTTCCAGCAGCAACGCCTTCATGACCTTGATCCATGATTCTCGACAAGTTCAATAATATTCATTATTTTTAACTTTGATGCTACGCGCGATGCACGATATAGTCTTAATACGGAATGAAAAAGTCTGTATTACGATCATGACGCGCCTTCATGCCGTCGCTTCATAAGCTCGATACAGTTTTTCATCCATCTGACAAGTCCTACACATTTCAATATATACACAGTCTGGCCTATAAAATACCATTTTTCCTCATCACAAGGGACAAATCTTCCCGAGCACCCAAAACAATATATTTTTGGTAATTTTGTTGCAGTGAGTTGTTCGTGTTCAAGAGGTGAAATCATCGTTTAGATCTTCAAGTAAGACTCTGCAGGCCCCCATGTAGTCTTCATCAAATCATGTAAACCTTTCTTCTGCACTACACATGCTAATCGAGGTCAGGCTACATGGCTAATGTACTGCATGTATATGATCATCCTCCTCGTCGGCACTCCTTCCTGGAAATCCCCACAAAATGAGCACAAAAAATCCTTCTCATACAATGAGGTAATTAGCTGGAGTCGAGCGAGTTGAATTGCATTCTCTATACACTTACCACAGGCAATTGTAAATTACAGCACCGTCGGCCGAGACTCCTTAGTGCTGACTTGAGGCACGTGTCAATGAGTTAATAACAAGGTAATAGTTTGACGGGGATTTTCCTGACCTGATGTCTATAATAATGTGTAACAGTTTATTTGACATAAGTTAGAGGCAGCTTCCAGAATCTAATCTCCTCTTCACAAGATCAGCAAGCCGCAAGCTGTTTATACGTGCATGTCGTGACTGTTTCGGGTGGTAATTATATGCTGTTCATCAACCCCCGAAATTTGGAAGAAAGGCGTATTTAATTTTACGATTCAGTTCAACCATCAGCTGGAATCCGGCATCGCTTTAGAATTACAGGCTACTGTACTCTGAATCCCAATTCTATATAAGCAGCCGTCAATATGGGCCACATGTAAAGAGATGTCAGCGATGTAGGCGTATGTAGTAACGCGGCTGTACTTTTTTGCACGGGAATTACTATTCAACATTTAATAACGTTCCTGATTTTTAGCACGTTTGTTATCTGTGGTATTAACTAAGATGGCAGACGACGGGGAGGCGCATAAGCTGATTGTGTAGTGCTTTTTAATGTTTCGCATCCAACATGATGAACGACGTAGTTGCCGTTGAAGGCGCCACTTCACCCGCGATTACTATAAAGGCGGTTGTTGCAGTTTCAGCGACGTCGCTCGATTTTAAGTAACAAAGAGATTTGAATACACGCTTGTGCCACACACTCAAAAGTTAATTTGTTTCATAAATATTGAATGATTTTGTTAACAAACTTTAACAAAAATTGGGTGGGGGGGCTGGAATCTGTGGCTGTTGTTACTATACTTTATTGACTTTACAAATTTCGTTTTAGCCCAATATTGTTTGAAGGACTAAAGCACTTGATTAATCTAGGCCGATGGTCGGAGTGCGGGACGGCTTATTTGTGCCGACAAGATTGATTTGGTGAGTTTTTGAATCTCTTTCGGTTAACTTCGTGAATGAGTGGCAGGCATATTCCTCAGGTCGCTATTGTAGGTAGTGAGATTGTGGAAGGAGGTATAGCTGCAAATAATCTCTTCCGAATTCTTATTTCAATAATGCGTAATCAGGTGGTAATTAAGGACTTGGAAGTAAACTTGCTTCACATACGTATGTGGAATTGTCTAATGTTGTCGAATGTTGAATAAGTTGACTCTCGGGCTCTTGGTACCGTTAGATGTACTTAATTTCGTGAATATATTCATTTTCAATGAATATTGACTCTGTTGGTGAGATTTTTTATCGAGGTTATAACTTAACAGCCGTCGTCCGTAAATGCGTATATGGAGAATTCCCACCGTACAATTTCCATTGCAAATGATGCGATGGGATTTTCTGTTTCTAATTTCAAGTTTACATCTTACATTTTTTAGCCCTTCCGAAGACCATCATTGTTGGTTTGGTATACTGAAGGAGGTTTATAGGATCAGTATTAGGCATCCAGGCAAGAACTCCTGGTTCAATCAATTCTTTCTTTTGGCTATTTCATTAGTGAGCATTATTTAGTAGTTTGGTGTAACGAACGTTACTGAGATTTGTCTTAAATACTCGCAGGCTAATATGCTTTATGTTGATGCCTGATGACTTGAACCTTATCCTTTGTAGCTTACGCCAGTGCACTGCAAAAGTTTGGCCCACAATGGTGAGCCTCCATTATTTTGAAATTAAAAAACATAATGCAAGTAACATGTCAAATTTTCTGAATTTATTCCTATTATGCTGAGTGTCTTGATAAGGACGACAATTATTGTCATATTACTCCCGGCAAGCGTTAGAACTAAATTTCACTGAAAAAAGTTTTTTTTGGTTTTAGTTGAGTACAGCAAAGAAGGTGCACCTACATTCCTACTAGGAAAATACTGATTCAGAATGACATTTTCCAACCTGGGTTAGTTTTACGGAGACCACGGCTGGTCTTGCTGTTTAGCAAACGTGTACTTATAGCATAAACCAGAGACCGGTGTAAAAATTCCTGGAAAATTCAAAAATATTATTTTGTTTCTTGTAGCTTGAAAAAAAAATGTGCAAGTTACACTTCGCGATGAACTTTCTCAAGCTCCCTGGCAAAACATTATTCTCCACTAGAGATGATGAATTTTGAGATTGATAGTACATCCGTGGCTGAAGGGAAAGAGCGTGAAGTTTTCACGAAAAAATTAAACTATAGTCTGAAGTGGACATATTATTATACCAATTAGTCAGTTATAAACTCCTATGTTGAGCCACGAGAGAGAATTGTGAAATGAAGGTTATTTCCCGCCAAACCCTGTGATATTTTGTATAACATTCAGCAGAGTATGTTGTGTGCATATGGACTTGACAGGAATATGTGCAGGCTGAAGTGTAGTATACCTTTTTGCAGCAGCTGCACGAGTATACAGAGGGTGGACGACCTGAATATTGTGGAGTATCTTTTTCAAGTAGATTGGAATCAGATGAAGTACTGCGTTCGGATTCATACGAATTTTTCTTTTCGCATCATTTTTCCAAAGTAAAATTAAAACTAGACTACTTAAAATGGTCAATATGATCTGTAAATTCCGAGCTAACTAACATCCCATTGAGTTTTTGTTTGAAATTGTTTGTGCTGTCAGTGCAACGTGGTTTACTGCAAAGATCGTTTGATATTACATCCTCAGGCTGGGTTGGGTTTCTTGTCGACAGTCTTAACCAGCACTTACCTGGCTCGGGAAGTACGGTGATCACGAAGGCCGTTTTCCCAGGATGAGTCCTTTCCATTGCACTACGGTTAGGATGACTCCTGCGATTACCCCAAACGTGGGTAACTCGAGAGCGTTATTTTTGGTAGCAGGGGACTGCGTTCGCGCTGTCCCCTTACAAATTAACAAAAGTCAAAATCTTCGAATTAATATCTGGTGATATCATTTAGCGCTTACGGCTAGCCGAAACGGAACGGTATGCTTATAATTGATGCAGTATATGCTGTGAAACCGTATTATGCCTGTTGTGTACTATAACATACCGTATACTAACTATTGCAGATGCTAGAGGCTATTTCTAACCCGCAGTTCGTTATAATCTGTATGTAGGTATGGCTGCGAATAATTTGTTCTGAGGATTTAGTTTGAGGATGTACTCTTTATTGTACGGTGGACAAGTGAATGCTTGTATGAGAGAATACATGGGTGTAGTAAGCTAGGAATAATTATTAATAGGTTCTACAAGCTTATTTGTGATACTACGTATATAGACCTAGGAGCTTAAAGGAATGTGGGGAAAATACAGTTTGTCGTCTGACTCTATCAATAGCATACATGTAGTTTCTCCGAACTCAGTATTGTAGCGATATAGCTAGGACGTAATAATGTTTTTCCAGGCTCATCTATCTGCATCGTTAAAGTGATACAATAACAATTCTTCTACAACTAATAATTTTCTCTAATAGCGGAAGCCTGTGAGCCATCCTCAACTGGGGGCATTGAGCTCCTTTAGGGCTGATTAAATGCCGGGGAAACTTACTCTAACCCATTTTATAACTCTCTACCATATAGTACGGCCATTCATTTCAATCACCGCAGCATATGTATGTATATCTATGCATATATCTATATATATATATATATATCCTCAACTTGAATAACAACTACGGCAGATTATTTGATTATTATCTTCTGGAACATCACAATATAATCTCAGTAATCCCCACACGCTGCAGTACGACGAACATATACTCACGGCTTACAAATATCGGTTGTCTTTCAAACTCACGCACCGATGAAACGCGGGGATTCGTCGTACTCACATACCCCTTACATATGTTGATATAATGATAATAGTGTATGCAAACAATGTACATCAGCCACGTACTAGTTATCAGATACTGTGTTTCGAGACGACCCGCACAGGGACACGTAGCTAAATATTCACATTGTCAATTAACGATAGTATTAATAGTAATAATAATAATAATGTTTATACTATGTCTATTTATTGTAAGCGCTATAGTCACCATCATGATTTGTAACCGGTTGTAATACGTAGGTACATCCCCATCCGCGTTCTTCACTAAATTCGCCTAACAACGATTCTTTATAACTTGAATAGAAAAATTAACGACTTTAACTATAGTTCACCAACAATAAGCTGATCACAATTAACAAAATTTGAACGGTGGAAGGTGTTTCTTAAGCTTCTTACAGAGTTATGTATAGTATCGATGTGTCCTTACGGTATGATTTCGCAGCACACAGGTATATATATAGCACTCTCACGATTGTGATTCTATTGTAGTTCATTACATAACGATGTCGGGAGCTAAATCATACACGTTCAGAGCGAGGAGCGACTATGCATTCCGCTCTGCGGCATAGCGTTACAGTAAAAATAAATATAGAAATTGTGAGGAATAATACAGTAGGAATATGAATTTGTACAATTGGGTAGTTAGCAGAAAGGATTCCTAGCTTATATTGAAGAAAATAAGAGGGGCACACCTTGGCTTGTTGGGACACAAGAAAACAAGCGATATGCAAGTAAGGGTTCCTGGAAACCTCTCTGTAATTTTAACCGGTCGCCTGTTTCACGATAACCAATTACCGGTACAAGACGCAAGCCTGTCAGCGTCATATGGTACCGAGAAATTCCAAGATCGCACCCACAGGCCTGCCTTCAGTTCCGTGAACACTGTCTGATCACTCAAAAATTCTTGATACTAGGCTGGATGAGAGCACTTGTGAGCTGGTTTCGCTTCAAGACATTGCCGAACCATTGAAAATAATGATTTCCCCGAAAGATAATACACAAAACAACTTAAAAATAACACGAATTGAGCCTCCGAGTGAGTTAAAGGTTGGCCTAAAAAGCTATTCGCCGTTGTAATCAGTTCAACCGGTGAACTCTGAGACGTGAATTCGGAAATAACTGATTCTAATAAGCACCGGTACAAAAGTTTTCTACAACTCTGGCTGCAAATATTGACCAGGCAATGGCAATGGCCCCTGTGAGCGGGTCAACAGCACCGTCAAGGGATTCACAACTATTTCAGGACTACATACGCATCCTTGACTAAACATTGTAGGACACTAACTCGGGTATTAAGGTTCTACTGTAAGGATGAGATAGATCTGTCGAAGGCAATCGTTCTACTTCAACTTCATCCTAAGCACCATAACTTGCTGCAGGTGCAAGGCTACCCTGGAACAACCAACCACTACAATCGTATATTCACAAATTCTATGTGCTTTTAAAGATCCTGTTTTTCTGTGGTTGCACTGTGCGCTAAATGTCCTTACTAGTTACCTTACTACTTACCATCGGCAGTAATGTTAATTTATCGTCCATCGTGATTCCAAAATTTCCTTCTTGGGCTATCCTAGGCTGTACTGTTTCCGAAAAAAATTCCTTCGCCGTTTTAAGTTTTCACCTGGGTAACCGCATATATTCTATCTAACAATCTAACTCCACACTCACACTCTATTGCAAAGACAGGCGGACAAAGGATGAGACAGACACTACTTGCAACTCCAAGTGTTCCAGACACAACTTCCCTGAACATGCCTTGCATAGACAACCAACATTGTTTGTGAAGGCTAAACGTTGTCCACTAAAGTAACCTTTGAAAGCTCAAAGAATTACGGCTAGCTAAACAAATTCAACAATCCAGGTTCGTTTTCTCACACTTCAATCGATCTACTCACTCCGATTTTCATTGGTATAGTACCGTTTCAAAGCAAGCGGTCGGACAACTATTTCGTCAGCATGAGCAACAGCAACAATACTTTCAAGATAATTAATTTCTCCTAACTAATAAGGGCTGCTCATGTAGATAATAAAGTTTCTAGCAACTAGAACAATTTCTAACGTCTCATACGTCAAACTTCCACAGCATAGCCTTTCCATTTCCCTTTTTCAACCACAAACTTCACAGCTACAGAGCACCAAGGTGGTCCTTCCTCCACCTTGATTAACGTACGGCATCACAAATAACCCACAAAATCTCCTAAAATTCCATCACACAACTTTCCACAAGAATCACCGTTGCCCTCAAACCGTAAAAACATTCTCCTGAGACTCCTATAGCTGACACTACTACGCATTAATAATACATGAGCCACCAGAACCAAGGATATATTCTTGTGCAATCGTTATAGCATGTCCTTATAGTCCTTACTTTGTACTTACACCCCCATATTTCTTAGTTGCAGAGGTTGAAACTTACACTGCTTAAATATAGGTCAGGAAACATTGCATATAGCACTTGGCTCGACGTGGGAAGACTATATACTGTACATAATGTATAATGTAATTTAGCTATAAGCAACCAGATGCATTAAGTGTGACAAACAATTATGTGCCAAAAATACGGCGGGGATACAACTTGATAATACATGGGAATTATGTCGGTCTTTGCTTAGGATCAACAACAATGCCTTCCGTTACTTCCACAACATAGCAGCAAGAGCACTATACAAATGCTTCAAGTCAACTCTATAACAATTTTGGTTCTTGCAGCCGCATCACACATCATATATGTATATATATATATATATATATATATACTCACATTCTGAAGCCTTCATGAAAATACACGTGTGCCTATTCAGGAAACTTTGCAAGAGCAAAGCATGTTTTTGTCACTTTGAAGCATACAAATTTTGATACTTTGACAGCATAGAAGAGCACTACAGGAAATCATAGGTCGAATTATTGCTGAATAGGCCGCACAAAGCTGTTCTACGAGGAATGAGGAATGCCAGAGGAATGTGACTGTAACTCATCATCGTCTTGACTCAAGAGTTTCTGGAGTCGTTCTTGAATCTCGAGGTCGATTTCACGGAACATCTGAAAAAAATCGAAAGAGTCAAATACAAATGTACTTTAAGCCCGACCAAGAAACATTACTTACTATACGCACACAATGCTCAAGCTCTGCTAAAGGGACTGAGCCGGAGAATGTGGGATTTAAAGACTTCAAAGAAAATATCACGGGAACATGCACTGCTGCCGACTCAAGTGCCGCTTGGCTATTGAGAATTAATTTCACCTGTTCCTTTTCATCTTTTAGCTGCTGAAGTATCTCCGCGTGCTTCTTTTCCAAGTCTTCCCGATGCCTTCGGTACGTTGTGGCTATTTTCTCCCGCTCCTGAACACCCATTTCCACCAGGCGAGTCGTTATCTCTCTCTTCATTCTATCGAGTTCATTCTTGTCCTTCGTCAGTTTTGACAAGCGGCGGAACTCATCCTTGCGGCAGTTTGCAATCTCGTTCATAATCTCGGCATTTTCCTTCTTCTCCATATTCTTCAGAAGCGTTAACTGTTGATTCTGAGCTGCCTTCACCGTCTTCTCCAGGAGTGAGTAGACCTACGACATGACGAGATGCGTCCACATAAATATGTATGGCTGCACAAGTCAAATTAATCTATACCTTAAAGAATTTTGCAATGAACTTGGACTCCGTTCGAACACTGGAATCAACTTACCTCTTCGTTCCCTTTGTCCAACACTTCCTTTTCAGCTGTCATTTGATCGTGTATTAGACTCTGGCAGGGGATGGAATCTTTTTTGAGAATGGGAAGTTCCGTCCTGGAAAAATTCAAGTTAGTTAGAAGAACTGCAATGTCGTACCTTCAACTATCAGCGAATGTAAAAGGTTCAGGAAATGCTGAACCATTAATCCCCACAGTTATTTCTGTTTTTGTACCCACAGGAACGACACATACGATTCGAAAGAGTTTCATTCATTCTCTTCCCGCCATAAATTGCCTTCACATTCGGTAACACAGACAAATTATAACACTGTATCAGAGCAGGAGTAAAATTTCCCCTCTCCGTCATCCTGTATAGTTTTTTTCCAGCAAGAGCCATAAGTTATGAATATAGTGTGTCATCATTTGAAAGTACACAAACCCGCTTACAAGTTCGTAGATGAGATTTTCTTCAGAAGCGGTACATGTCTTTTTTTATTCCTTGGGTCCTTCTTCGGATCCTTCCGCTCCTTCTCATGCTTCTTCCTCAACGTCTCAATCTTTTTCTCAACTTCAGCCTTCTTTTCCCGTATAGCTTTTTGTTCCCAAAATTTTTTCAGCGGCTCCGGCTCAATACTAGTCTTAGCTGCAATAATGTAATTACTAGTTCCAGAACTTGTGCTTCGCACAGGACCACCACCACTACCACCACCGCTGCTACCACTGCCTCCTCCACCACCACCACCACCACCACTAGCACCACTACCACCTACTACGCGATTCCCCGGACTGCCCGAAGCATTCGTACCCGAACTTCCCGTCGTTGTCCCAGAGTCACTCACACCACCGCCGGAGCCGCCGCTTCCTCCCGTGATGGTGATGCTGGGCTTTTTGCTCAATCCCCCCGACTCATCAAAACTGTCCGACTTATTGGGGGCAATACCCATCGGCCCTGTGGATGAAGGTGGACTGTGTGAATAATTACCCGCACTGCTCGAGTCTACATGATGGAATTTACGAAGATAAGATGGATTACGGAAGAATTTATTGGTAATCGGCTCACTATCCTCATTCGCACTCCCTGCCGACTCATCCTGAGTATCGTCCTGGAGGACACTCAGAGCCAGAGCTCGTTTATCACGCTCGTTGTGGTGCTTGATGGGATTGGCCAAGGCTTCCGCAAACTCCTCGAACCCATCCGGCACGTAGTCTTTGACTCGAACAAGGAGAAATACAGTACAAGTGTTCATGGGTTGACCCGACTCATTCCGCATCACCACGTGACGATAGCCGGGTCGGAGACCCTTGACGGGAAGAACACGATGCCCGATCATTTTCCCTGACTCTTCCGACACAGCAATTCGAATGCAGGCCAAGTCGGGAAGAACGACTTTTTTAAATTCAAACGGTTCCTCGTCGAATACAGGGTTGATTCCATTGGCTGGGACCATTTTCGTCTTGAATCTCTTCCGCACCGTGTCCGTTGGCAGCCCATACATTTCCACCTCCACGTACGTTCCCACACGCTTGTCCGAAAGGAACTGACCGGAAATCACCTACAATCACATTTGAAAAAGTATCATCAGTTCAGCTCAGCTCATTTCCTCTCCCATGTGCATCTCATCTTAAAAACATCCCATTATAAAAGTTTTATGTTCACTGGTTTGGAACTCATCAAGAATATAGCAAAGTAAAGGTGACGTCATACTATTTACTTATGACTGCTCAATCTTTCTCAAAACAGTAGTAGTGCGCATCATACAGCACAGGATACACCAAATGCGATCCCAGCCAAATTTTCCCAGCCTTGTCGGCATAACTAGTGCGGCTTAAGCAACAACACCGCGTCATCTCCGCATTTCTGACTACATGCACCAGCGCTTCCCGTGTACCTTGATGCTCACAGTCCCCGCAATGATGCCATCCACGGTGGACTCGGCAAATGGGTCGAACCGTCGGTGGGTTATCCGCATAAACTCCGGCTTCAGTAAATATCCACACTGATTATTCTGTTCGAAGATACCCAAGTTGAGTTGCATGGCCAAATCTGAAAAGGAGGAAAGAGGCAGTCTGTCACTCACTCAGCAATGGCCTTCATTACAGGAGCTCTTCTATGACATAAAATTAAATTGATTCCACCAAAAAGTTTCCTCTCCCATAGTATACTCGGGATAGGGGAAGATAGAATGATAAAACCCGTCACGTCTCACATCTGAAAACTGAGAGGTATTCCCCGGCTGTATGTGTGTGATAGAGAGAGTAAGAGAGGGGCAGGCATCCTTTTACTGCCATTCTCCCATATCCTGGCGTCCACTCCATAGGGAACAATCACTAGCATTTAATGGGAGTGAGTGCTGGGGAAAGACACACAACGACAGGTTGAATGGGCTCGGAGCCTGTCGCTCAAGCTGTAATTGTCACCGCCACTTTTGGGCTATTCAAATATTGATCAGGAGCACACTGCGATAGTTCTTTTCTTCTTCCTCTTCCCTATTCCCCTCCTCCCTTCTATACCTGGCTCGCCTCAAAACTTTTCTCCAAAATGAGACCCTCCTCGATTAACTGAATGGAAACTGTGCGGCGGAGGGCTAACAACAGTATGTCGCCGAACTGAAGAGACGGAGGAGCCTCACCGGGGAAAAGATCTGCGGACATGTCAGCCAATTTCGCCCAACTTTTATTACTGTTATAAAAGACTAGCCGCAGTAGCTGAATGCGGAGCCCATTAAACCCTCTAATTCCCGCCTTTCCAAACTCCACCCGGCATATCCCCACTATCCATATAAATACGTACATACACTAACGGAGGAAGAACCATCCGACTAATGCCCATACCTATCCTCACCTAATACTTTTGCTAAATGGGAGTCCGAAAGAGGTAACAGGGGAAGTTTATCTCATAAAGGAGTTTCACAGTTACGAAAAAAAAAGTGGAATGATTAGGACGACGTGGGAGAAGTGCAAGGTAAGGCCGAAAGTAAACGTTTAAAGCGGAAAAACGACCCCAGTCATTCCTCACCAGATGAGAAAAGGGCCATTAATTCACTCTATAATGGAGACTAATGTGCAAAGTCCCAGTCTTCCATCTGACAGTAATTCATCAACAATGGAAGAAGCGGTGCACGTTGAGGTGTACGGGAATTACATTACATGACAAACCCAGGAAGAAACTTCCCTCATTTTTCTCTCTCGTGTGCGGGGAGCGGTATGAGGATGTGATGTAAAGGTAGGAGCACTGATGTAAGGTACCATAGTGCCATAAAGTTTCCATTCAGAAACACAGACACACATATTCTCACAGAGACACACACCAACATAGAGATACATAAACACAGACGCACACACAGTGGGTAACTAATAGTACATCCATCTGGCTTCTCCTTACCTAAAGTCTGATAATTGAGAGCCACCAACTGGCAGCCCGCATTCCAGAAAAGTTGTGGCGTAAAATTTGACGAATCTACCCGTGTTCCCTTAGGGTAGACACGGGATAGTTGATGTTTATTGTAGTTGACAAACTCGACGGGTCGCTCCTTTAACAGCGTCATCGCTTGTTTCTCATCGAATGAAGACATTTCATAGGACTTGTTCCGATCTGAAATATCAAAAAAGTGCACGAATCAGAGCTGTGATTCCTCTCGTCCCGTCGTCCCAACCCCACTTCTCCCAGAAGAGAACAAAAAGTTCCAGCATCATTTCTTTCCAATTCTTCACCTTCTCCCGGGTTACGCACACAAATACAATAACTCTGCAAACTTGTACATGCAACCTGAGGCACATACACACACACACACACTCATATACACCCACATGACGCAAAGTTTTTCTCTGCATCCTCATCAGACAAACCCGACAGAAACAAGTAACTGAGAAAAGGAACTCACTCTTGGAATTCTCAAAGGAGTAGAAATGTACGGGCTGAACATAGTTGACGAGCGCCGAGAGTTCCGCCCCGGCCTCCGACTCCTTCCCCGCCGTCCCTTTATCACTTTGGGACTTATCAATATTTTTTAGATCATCCGGCTCCGCACTGTCATCATCATCCTCAGAGCTTAACGAGTCATCATCATCACCCAGAGCTGGAAGATTGAGAATGGAATGGAAAGAATCAGATGAAAAAATCCCATGAAAAATCCCCAACATTATCCCATCACACACGCACATCATTTCCCGCCCACATCCCATACGTGTGGAATTAAGGGTGTGAATAAGAAGAGTCATTCAAAATCGTCCCCTTACTATTATTTGCATCCTCAACCTTGTTGTCTTCATTCTCCACGCTATCCTTGGAGTCGTCCTTCGCTAGAAGCGGCGGTGACTCACCATTTTCCGGAATCAGCGGCTTGCTCATTTTCTTTTGTGGCTGCTGCTTATTGTGATGATGCTTCTTCTTGTTCTTGATAATTACGCGTCGTTTCAGGGCAGAGGGAGGGGGTAATGGCACACCGGGCTCGAGCTACAAGTATAAGAACAAAAGTGCGACATAAAAACTCCCCTTCACGTCACCTCATTTCCCTCATTACACCCGCCGCTCTAATGCTAATTTCCCAGTAATTCCATCCACAGGCCCAAAAACTCATCCCCTCACAAGAAATACATCTTATCCTCCTTATACACATGCACACGTCCACGTACGCCCGGTCATCATAGCAACATGGCGCCTTCTGTACTCTCACACATACACAAGCACCGCCACGAGCAAGACGTTAATGCCCTATGGCCTCCCCTGTTGCCTTCAAAAAAAGCCATCGGGGCAGCACTCCTTACAAATGAACACCCGCTGTTTCTCATCAACTACTCTGCAAAGAGCGTCAAGTGTGTCATTCAACACCAACTCGGGGCCACGACAGCGGGCGCAACTCACTCACGGCTAGTCAGCCAGGCAGAGGGGGCAACTCGGATGACGACGGGAAGCATGTGGAGTATCATTAAAGGAATGGGACGAAAGTGTCCTTCATTAAATTTCCAAATGCGAATCCAATGCAATTTAAATTAAATTCCAGAGCACCATGTCTGCATGCATGGAAGTAGACGCCGCCGCACATAACTCCGTCCAATACACAAAGCAGCAAGAACAGAACCATCACATCCATCTTACCGGGTAGCCCTCCACGGGGGCATCGAGGAGCATATCTCCGAAGAACTCCCGACAATACTGTGCAATCTTCGCCTGTTGCTTCGTATTACAATGGTTCTCAAATGAAAGAATCACGGGGTAGTCTGACGTCTTGAATGCACTTTCCGCGATAGCCTCTATCACGTCCTGCAATTCCCAATACAGCATTTATATTATTAAGCGTACCATATTGCACTACTACATCATTAATTCCGGTAAGTGTACCATACCATACAACTACAGCGTGCCATTACAGTCCTTCTTATCCATTCTGTACAACAACATCATGCCCATCAACGTCCTTACCCCATACCATCCCCATACTGACTTGGTCATAACCAACCACTCTTACGCGCATTACGCTCTCGCTCTCGCCCCCCGTCACTCATGTCAGCGCGCATCTCACTCACAGTAAAGACCCGAGCCTTTCCATTCTAGTCATTACTACAACTTGGGCCCGAATCGTGGAAACAATGGGACCCCATAGGCAGGCACTACCATATACCATTCTACCAAGTCACTATTAACTCGATCCACCGTACCAGTCTCCTCCCATTCACCCTTCCACGTTCTTTGAGCGGAGAGGGAACCCCTCAGGTCATAATGACAATTGATAATGCCAGGATAACAGCGTCATCCTCTGTCATCAGCCACGCGCCTCTCGAGGGTATAACAGCCCCATTCCACTGTGTACCACCTATGCACTGTGCACATACAGGGACATCCTACCCGGCTCGGGCTCACCAGCAGAATGCGGAAAAGAGATATCCATAAAAGTCCCTGTCGTATCCCTACTTCTTCTATGATTACCCAGTCAGAAAAATAGGACATTACGCATTAATATTTCTCACAATGGGATGCCTCTTTCCAGAGGACAGGATGGTGAATTGCCTCACTTTTCCCTACAAATTTCATCCATTCCCCCATTTCAATTCCATCTCATTTGCCCTCAAATCCTTCGGCAGCCCCATCTTCCATACTCTGGCAACGACGAGACGAAACTGACTGACAAGGATGCACAACTCGTACCCGCCCCTCATTCCCCGCCTCTTTTTCCGAAGCACTTCACCCAGCCGTTTTCTTTTTCCAGCAACGCAACGGACAAGGCGGAATGGATGCGCTATGCACTCGCCCTCTCTCTCTCTCTCTCTCCATCAACGAAGGAATTCACAAAGGAATAACCCCCCTTTCATCCTCCCATTTACGGTCAAAGAGTTACATAGCTCTGACTGAGTGCCGGAGTGACGAGTACTAGTAACGGGGATATGAAATCCTCTCTGAATCTTTATCCAACAGCATTGGCATGGAAGGAGGAGCGCGAGCGGGAGCGGGAGCGGGGAAAACGTGACGTCAAACTTAAGTTCCTCTCCGTCTTTCCTATTACGGGAAACAAAACTTGAAATCAATTTGGGGGAAAAGTCGACATGTGTGCACATGTAGGGACGCGGCGGGACCATAGGATGGGGACGTGGAGTGTAAAAAATGAAAAGGAAAAGAACAAGGAAACAAAGGAAAGAACGCATAACTTTCCCTTCCCTTCCTCCTATAGATATTAATTTACAATTCAAATCACATTTGATGGACCGCCATGCATCGAACTCCTCCCTCTGCTCCCAAATCCTATAAGGACGGCCAGCCAGGAAAGCCAAGTTACATCCTGTCTCCAATGTCAATTACACACGTTACACCGGCATTCCACACGGCTTATTATTGGCTCCCCCCTTTCTCCCGCATTCTCTGTAATAGCAATATAAATGTCCAACAGGCGGGGGGAAGCCATGAGTAATCTGCTCCCTTCCAACTTTGCCCAACCGCTTCCATTAGGTAGGACCTAATCATTCAGATTCCATTTCCCAAAGCTGCTTATAAAAGTCCACTTTGACATTTCTTCATAGCAGTCTCCGTGCATAACTATACTATAAAGTAGGTAACAATCCCAATTCCACCAGACGCCTTTCCCGGAATCCATTCAGTTCATAGTCTGTAAGATCAGGGAGGGAGAGAGAGAGAGAGAGAGATGGATGGAAATTACAGGTGAACCCGCAAGTGCAGTATAATAATGCGCACCGGATTTCTCCGATGAAACTTTGGAGAGTCACAACTGCGTCAGTCGGATGCTGCTGCATAACTATACCTTTGCCGTCACAAGTTGAGATTTCCTGCAATGAAGAAAAACAAGGGACTCTCCTAGACTGCAGTATACAAAGTGCGGTCGGGACGCTGCTAGAAACCCAGATGAGTTCGTAACTTCGTTGAGTGGAGTCTGAGAATTAGTTTAAAATTTCCCCCGCTCATTCTCTATGGGTGAGGTCTGGTCAATAAGTAAAATCTCGTATCTCATAAAAGTATAAACAGCATCTCATAGTCAAGTCTGGCCCGTGGCGTGAGAATCCCGAACGGACCCAAACCCAAGTCCCAGGCGTATGTATGTGTCACCAGAGACTAACCTGGTTAACACTAACGAGGAGCCGGGCAGGAACGGGAGGGAAATGTATGCTTATGAACGTCGCGGCGACACACATTCGTGCAATTTTTAATCCTATATATCTCCCAGGAACAGGAAACCGGCATGTATTACGGAGGCTATACTCAATATCAATGGGTACTTCGCACTCAACCCGATGTACTCAACAGCAACCACGGGCATGCTATGAACCCGCCGCAAACATTCCGCTGTCCCAAAATAGTCGCGACACTTATGATAACGAAGGCCGGAATGACAGGGCGGGCATTAAGGCATCAACAGCTTTGATCACTTCATTACACTAATGCCAATCTCTTACTCCTCCCGCATTTCCTTCCCCGCTCACAGAGTCAGAGCCCGTGTAATAGCAGGGTTTAACAGCAGGAGGGTCCGCCGGCACTTGATGCATAAACTGGAGGAAAATAATCATTCCGCTCGCACACATCGTCCGCGTCCTATTCGACAGAGCGGCGGCGGTGAGGACAGGGACGAGCCGAGCCCATTCAAAGCCCAAGTTCCCATCCCACAACAAAGCTAAAGGCATACACGAAATAAATAGAATTTCCAAATCAAAAAGCCATTCCACCCCTCTCATCCCGCCTCCGTTCAAAGGACCATTGCCCGCCAGGTAGACGTGGAGAGTGCACAGTGGGAACACTTGTGAGAGAGTACTATAGACTGTATTGGAGGAACTACTGGTAAAATATTTACCCACATCCCAACGTCCAAAAGTTAGAACAAAGCAATTCTTTGAACGCACATGCACATACACGAGACGACCTTCCGCCGCCTTTCCCACCCGAGTTATTCCGTCCATTGTTCTGCCGTACTTGACTATACCGCATCCTGCTACCAGACCTCAAATAGCCTATTGCGAGGCAAGAGTAAAGAAAATACACAAGTTTCCCCGCTTGCTCATGCAGTCGGCGTAGAGTGGGAGAGAGAGAGAGAGAGAGAGAGAGAGAGAGAGAGCGTGAGTCTTGGCCAGAGCCCTTTCCAATTCAAATCATGATGATGATTCCAAGAACGTATACATAGAGGACGTCCAAATGAGGCCGTATTCACTCTTCTTGTCCCATGTAAACGATTCCGCCGATACTCTGACTTGAGTGAGTAGTAGCTTATTTTATCACGAGTTTCATAAATAGCAGGAAATGAGGCAAGGGTAACCGTCATCATCAACAACACCATCATCATTACCATTTCTCCCCACTCAGTCAGTAGGGTAGCATCAACTAAGACCACTATTACTGCCGCACCAAGAAAACGTTTCCATCAACAAGCCCTGGCAGGAACGTAACTCCCTCTCAAAACAACCACACGCCGAGCCCCTCTCACGGTCAACTTGATAAATATGGACGAAGAGGAAACGCGGACGGAAATCAACTCTGTACTGGTCCATGCAGTATATATTCTCCCCACCATGTTAACGGCTCCACTTAGAATTCAAACATTCATAGCTTTATATATACGGATAGAGTGGGGCTCTCAAGGAAAATAATCCATTTCTCAGCCAGGCAGAAAGGCTCCCACTTTAACCACTTCCCAACTGACCCATCCCTCCAGTCCAGTACTCGCCAAGATGAACAAGCAAGCGAGAGAACAGAACCATCATCCCACTACTGCCTGTCTTCAGTAATGAAATCTGGCGCTTTTACTCTCTAGTACTACCACTACTAATACTAAGACTATTATTATCATTATTACAGACTATATATTAAAACAATCCACCAACTCCACGTCCCCACTGAATACTAGGACGGGTTAATCCTCCGCCTATAATAAGTCTAGTGGAAATCACCCCCGTTATCACCCCCTGCTCAGGGGCTGAGCAGCATTCAAATGCTCTCCTTCTTTATAATCAACCCATTAAATTACACTAGAGCTCTCTCTCTCTCTCTCTCTTTCTCTCTGGGTCATCTGAAGAGAGAAGATTATTTGCCAATTCCTCTTGAGAGAGTCCTTCCCCGAATTCCTTGAAGAGGCCAGGCCAAGGTTCACCTATTAGCCGCATATACTACAGACAGAGCACACAACGGCCCCATGAACACCCTACAGGCATGAACCTCTGCCAACAACTCGTAGGACTAAGAGAGAATTTGGGGGACTCTTGGACGGCCTGGATATATAAAAGTCCTGGAGAATCACTTATACGTACAAATTCCGAAGTAGATTCCACGCACTCGGGAAAAGGAGCTGACGATGGGGGGATCCAGTGCGCACTATCACTACTGCCGCCGCTGCCACTACTTACACCACCACAAACTAGGCCACGCATATGGGCCTCCATTATTGGCAAGCAAGGGTATGCAGCGGCGGGAGGGTTGGCAGCATTGTATACAAAATTCAAACTTTTCCCCCCACAATGTGTATGCGGGGAGAGAAAGAAGAGCGAGTCCAAAAAACTATTTCCTGCCAACAACCACACACACACAGATACACACACAAGCATACAAATTCAGCAGCTCTCTTTCTTTCGGTGGAAATATTCTGGGAAATCGGAAGAGCAGTAGGGCTGCCTCAACCATAAGACATCGTGCACCGTAAAATCTTCCCCGAACGGGCTACAGACTGGAGAAAACCGCCGGTCCCGGTCGTCAACAATGCTTAAGACGAAAGCATTATGCACTACACTCCCGGAGTTGTTGAAACATTCATGAGACTCGACGGCTCAGGGTTCAGGCTACAAGCACAGGAGCGGGTTTTCCGATTTACACCCATGCACCGGCACATATATCAGTACAGTGGTGTCTGAACCAGGACCAGGAGGGTGCAAAAAATCAAGATTTGTAAGCTGCTGCCGTCGTCGTCGTCGTCGTATTCGGAGTGCTGCTGCTGCTAATGCTGAATAAACCTTCAAGTGCTCGTGGGAAGGAAGGCCCCACCACATGGATTCCGCGGAAATGATTACAAGGGGAAAACAGTATTTTCCCCTACTAAACTACTTTCTCTCTCGACCTTCTGAGAAGGTCGGCCTGATATAATCTGACCACATCCTTCTCTCGTAGGCCCCGCTCAATTTTACCTGATTTGGCTACGGTGGTGGAAGTCTTACGGTAGTATATATTTTTTTCATTAAAAACTCCACAGAATAATTGGAGGCCAAACCCTGGCTCGTACTCTGTTATTACCCCCTTCTTTCTATCCCTAAGAATCTCATATCTACTGGTGGTCTCAAGCCCACAGAATTCATCACGTCTTACAACATACTGCCATCATTATTACTATTATTGCTAGTACTAGCCCCTGCCCGCCTCAACTTCAACCTTTTCCTTTGAAATGTCATGTTATTACTGTTATTGTAGCCCCGGACCGTCCCTCACTCTATAAATGCCCGGAGCTGGACCAACCGTCCGTCCGAACCGCTCAAACCTGGGAGCCCGGTGGCGGTGGTGAAAGGAAAACTTCCACTTGGCTCCTCTGACCTGTAGTATAACGACTCGTGTGACCAACTTTCTGGAGCAATGCTCATCATCATATTGCTATATATATATATATATATATGAGTCCACGTATACCGAGGGAGTCAAAGTCCTTGGGAAACATAACTTAAATAGACCTTATGTGGCCTACCACCATCGGATCCACCCGGGAGTTTCCCCCGTATGTACTTTTCCACTTTTTAATCCAGCTAATACCCTGTGAGAAATGTTAGCCTCAAAATCATGCCCCATAAATAATGGCATACAGTCAGTGAAATTCAATCCACTTTTCGTCATAAAATACATAATATACTGTCCTGGCTGCGTCCTTGTTTGCCCTTCGCCCTTCCACTACAGCCATTCCGTGAGTAAATCCTACGGGCAGCCCAGCAGTGGCAGTCGTGCCCAAACTAACTTTCTACACAGCAGTTCTACATATATATACGCTGTGCAGGGAACCGCCGGTGGCCAAGGAGGGGGGCTTTTGTAGTTGTGTGACCCTACCCCTCCCCAGTCTGTAAATAGTATGGTGGTCTACTGGTGCCTTCGGTGGGGGCATGCCACTGGCTGCGAGTGAGAGAGCAATGCTCCTAATGAGTCCGAATTGAATGAAATAAGGGGATGCGGAGTGGAAAGAAATAGTCCCGGTGGAATACCCGTCCGTTCATGCTCCACTTGGATTTGGGCTCGGAGACAGGCCTTAAGTGTGTAGCGACCATGCTAGAACAATGCATGAACACACACAAACACACACACACACAGAAACTCAGGCACATACAATGTCTGCCACTTCCACCCGAAAACAAGGACGGGTTTGCACATAGGCACTGACTGACTCACCCGGCTTATAAACTCACATACACACACACTCACGGGGTGCGTCTATATGGATTGACATACACCGAAGTGCAAGCATTCCCTTCCCTTCCAAGCTGGCACACACAATACTACAGACTGGCAAACTGGCATACACATGTACACATACACACACCACTCACACGTGGATGTACACACCGGCATACGCAGACCTGCACATTCACATGCAAACACCAGCTTCCCCAGTAATGCGGAAATGCCCACACATACGGACGACCCACATAGGGAGGCTCCGTACCGTACAAAAAACTAGACGTAGACAAATACCCCCTGTGCAACAGGAAGTCATAACTAGTGCTCGCCTGAGGACAATGCAGTGCCCCTTTCTCCTCTCCTCCCCAATCTCTTTACAAGCTCCTTCCTACACATTTAGTCCCTCAACTCAGTCAGACATTTACTCGGACGATCGGGAGGGAAAGCGATTAGAGGGGGGGCAAGATCAGACGCTTCCTTTCATTCTTCCATAGAATTCTACGGCAAACAGAGAGCACTTGAACAAGCACGGCTGGCCGTGGTTCTTCTGGAGCTTATCAAACCTCCCTTACACTACTTACTACACACATAACCAATACTTTCTGTGTGATCTGGCCAGTATTTTCCGGCTAGAGCAACCTCCTCCCCGCACTCCTTCCTCAACTTTTTCCCCGTCCCTTTTCTGAGCAAACACTTTTGGCCATTGTGTGAAATTCTGAACCTTTCACTCCCGCTCCACACAATCAACTAACTCCAGTTCTCAATACATATGGATCCCCCCAATACACTCCCAAATTCCACTCGTAGTACATATTTCCAAGTAAAATGTTCCAACTCAAAGGTTGAGCTGAGCTACTACAGAAAGACAGATAGATGGGCAGACGGAAAGGGACCATACACACAGATGTGGGATCAGAATGCGGGAGAGACTTACGCTCTACTTTCCCCGCGCAAAGTAGTCGTGGCAATGGTAGTAGTCAATTTCATCGGCTCTTACTCAGCAAGGCGTCGCAGTCGAGTGAAAGGGTGAGATGAGCTCATCCAGAAAAAAAAAACTGTGTGGGCGCGCGGCGTGTGGAGAAGAGAGTTTGAGTGCAGAGAATTGGAAAGTACTGTGAGAGATTGTGTTTTCAAAGCCAGCAGTATCGCCCATGGATTCCCCGAGTTATTTAAAACTTTTTTATCCAACTCTGTCACACAGCCAGCCAGCGAGTCAGTCAGTCAGTCAGTACAGTGCCAGGAGCTGCCATATGCCCGTGCGCGTTCTCCCCTGATTCCGAAAGGTATATAATGTGCTCCAAAGGACTCTCTGTCTGTCCGACATCATTTCCCCACACAGTCAGTCCCTCATTCCCAGCACAAAAGAATGGGGATCTTGAGAGCTCTACTTAGAACCTAATACCTTTCCTCAGCTCAGGAAGACACGGATAATAATTCGGTGGGAAATCCTATATAGTCTCACAGCAGTGGTGGCGGAAGGAGTTGAGAGAGAAAGAGAAACCTCCACCTCCGGTCCTTCCAAACGCATACACACAACACAACACACATGCTCTCTAGCCCAATCCCAATCAGTCAATCCCTCGTTACACTCAAACGACGGTGTTCGAGCACGTCCCCATTCCGCTCATCCCCTCTAGTGCCTCCGAGGTTCGTCCATACGTGAGCTTTCCAAAACAAGCTACACACCACCAAAATAAGCTAATGCCATCAAGCTATTACACTCCTCCATCACACGCGCTCACCTCTTTTCAGCCAGGTTCGTCTGGTGATAAAATGGAATGATTCTCTCCCAGATAAACTCCCAGGCTACATTGTTACCTCATATGCAGCATAAAATGATACCCAATCCCTCTCTAGCCTCCAGCATCTACACACATACACACACACACACACACACACATACACACACAAGCACACGCAAATAACAGGTATGAGGGACTTATAGTAATAAAATCTCGCCCGCACTGAGAATACTTTTTACACACACATACAACATACACACACCACTTCTATTCGTACTAGCATCTTCATACTGTAAGGTTACATAGGACATATACCTCCTGGATGAAAAGGTCAATCTATTTCACCACCGCTAGCACATCACCGCATATTACAGCCGTAAGTCCCCAGATGCCTGTGGCCGAGCAAATGCCTCCGCTCACTCAGGAGCCACAGAGCACAGAATGAACAAATAATGTGAGTACGCCTTGTGTGTGTGGCTCTCTGTCTCTATAGGCCAGGGGCCGAGTGACAGAGCTTACAAGAGAATAATGAAATATTCTACAACCCCGCCGTCCAGCCCCACTGTGGAACCACTGGTAATCACATGGAGGTACGCATTGCACGGATTCAACAGAGCCCTCCTAACTGTCACAATGGATCCCTCGAGGAATATTCCTTCGGAACCTGGCCAGCGCGCACATACAGATTCATTTGAGCTGGCTCTCCCAAGACTAATGTGACTCCATGCAACGATATATACCTCTCCGCGGCACAGCACATCCCTGCGGTCATTTTTCACGGCCACAAAAGGGCTTTTTAGGTATCCCCACCGTTGACGAGTGGCTTAGATCAGAGCGGCCGCGATAAAAGTGCTTATCTGGGAGCAAGTGACTTCAACTCTTGGTCTACATAACTCTTATTATTATTATTATTATTATTATTATTTTTATTGTTCCCCAACGGTCCATATTCCTGTCTCGAAGAAGACACACGCATACACACACACAATTGGACGACACGATTGAGGTTAAAGGCTGGTATAGTACACCAGGGTAACTTTCTACTCCATGCTATAGTATGAGACGACAGAACTATAGATACTGTTGTGATCGGGGAAACTGATCCAACATGCTATTTATTCCCAACTCCAACCGTCAGCTGTTCAACATCAGTTTAATGCCGCTTGTAATGATAATGAGAATTATTATTACGTTCGTAGATATACCACATACAGTACTGGAGAGGATTCTTCAACCTCACAGGGAAGGGAGGGGATAGGGAAAGAACTGCTCCTCTCAACATCTCTATATATCACATCTCCTTCAAGTGTTTGGGTAACGGACTGAGGGAAATGGTTTGCGACGGCTCAGCTGCACACCTCCTCCAACTGCCACTCCTATTTCTATAGCCGCCTCAATCTTCGGAGAGAGACGACAAGGCGCTGGAGGACAATCAGGAGAAAAGGGCCTATACACTCAAACACAAGCGCGCGCACACACGCATACACACACACACGCACACACTCCGCGGATGTCAACCATCCATTACACGTCCCGAATGACTCCAAACTTTTCTCTTTCAATCCCTTCGATTCTTACCCGACACAACAGATACATACACACACGTCGTAGCCCGTGCCAGATGAATCGTAAAATGGGACAAAATAATGGTGTAAACATTTTCCATTTCAATCTCTTCCGTGCAAAACCAATATATATACAGGCCATCCGGTGCAGAGAAGCGAAGGGGTAAATAGGGAAAGTGAGCCAAGTGCAGACAAGAAATCCGAAATTTCCTCTTCCTCTTCTCTTCCTCCGCTAACTTTTCAACGCGGCGTATTTCAACTTGGGAGTGAGTGAGTGGAGATGAGGGTACTACGTTACTCGGGGTACTCTGCACAATTCTATAGGCACACACACACACACACACGCACACACAACTCTCATTCCGATTCTACCGGCTCCTACATATAGACTTACGGAACTAAGCCCGCACTCTCACATGACAACTCATCAATCCACGAGCGGAGTTCCCTCCGTTCCAACCCCGCACTCACATTCAGGCTCATTTGAGTGCCACAACAAGCATGGGCTGCTGCTCCGTTGTATGTGCAGCACGGGACTCTCGCCACACCCCAGAGAGTGAGATGCTCCCACTCATTTGTGCCGAGATAATAAAGATGGGCCCTCAATAGTATTTACACGTCCTCTTCCTTCCTGGAATAGAGACTATAGACCCTTAGAGCTTTCCCCGTAATCCCTCTATACAGAAATCTCGTCATGCTCCTCTGCGTGTGTGTGTGTGTTTTTTTGCTCATCCGAAACCTGGACTACAGTTTCCGAAGCTCTACATCCCCACTGTAGATCCTAAAATTCCTCCACTCAGGAGGACTGCGGGTGAAAATTGGGAGAGAGAGAGAGAGAGAGGGTCTGTGACAGAAATGACGGCACATTTTTCCGAGTCACAAACCGCCCGGATTCCACTAGTACTGCACAGAACGAGACGACCAGGACGAGCTGAAGGGAGCGAGGGAGAGAGCAGGCGACCGGGAGCAGCAGTAGCAACAACAACAACAACATCAGCGTCGACGTCAGCAACCACCAATACTCTCTGATTTGGTGGAATGCTCTTCCGCCACTACCGCCCGTCCCTTGACGTAACGGAAGTATGCTCTACATACAAAAGACAGACGTCGTCGTCTTGGGTTACGCAGTCCTAGTCGTAGTAGCCCAAGAATTCTCACTGAATTCCTCCAACGTATTATCCACATCATTATTTAACTTCCTATGTGACCGCAAGCTCACCAAATATACATATATGTATTCGAATGAGGTAGAATAGGCGGGTGGACGGAGAGAGAAGTAGTCAAACCATCTCTCTACCACACTAAAGTCCTGACAACTAACAAGAGACCGTGCCCGGCAACCCGGTCTCCATCACTGAACTCCCCACAGAAAAAATAATCCGCTCTGTAGTACAACCTCACCGCCAGATTCCCCACACATTTTCCATGAGTGTGGAAACATTTAACTGACGCTTCATATATATATGCTTGCGTTTGCGAGCCATTCGTTCATATGTACAATACATTGACTTGGTGCCCTGTGAGGTTGTGTGCGTGTTTGTGTGTTGGTCCATATGGATGTGTACATTGGATGTATGCGCGCGCGTGTGTGTGTGCATACGAATGTGTGAATATGGAATCATGCCATCACAAGTGTATGGGCCGCTTTGTGCCGAATCTCCATGATACTTCTGTAGGATACTTCAAATATTTCCAAGCCTGCATTCATTCATCCCAGATCCCAGGCCACCCCACCACCGCAAATATATTGTTGTGTTGCCGCCGACAGAAAGGAACCAAGAGGAACGGTGGAGCACCGCTCCATACCGCACGGCAAGATAATGTGTCAATCGTGCCCCGCATCCGTTCCACAACATATTTCACAGCATACCCTCCACCCCCCCCCCTCTTCATTCTCCTCACAAGCTCACTCACTCCCGGCAGAGTGTATCGCAATTGAGAGTGGTACACTGGGATGCAAGAGAGGTGATACAAGAGACTCTTCACTTTCCACACCAACCCGCAAACAAGTATACCCGCAGACCTATAGATATGCTCCGTGTCAAATGGAGGCAGCTCTCTGATCCCTTCAAATGTGGTTATTAGTTACCCACCTCAAACACACGAGTCATTAAGCGTCCACTACTTCACCCCCGTTTGTAACCATATATATCAAGTCACATCCCCACCCTCCCGCCGCCTCTTCCATAATGCTCCAGTCTTTCATTATGAATTTCCCACGTGTGTGCCCCCGGCTGAGTTTTTGTGTGGGTGTGCGGAGGGGTAGCACGTCGGATTGTGGTCGGAGCGTGTAATGAAAATGTCCCCATTTCTCCCCGCTCCCTTTTTTCTCATTACTCACTTTCGCCATTTGAACTGCACATATACAACTATTATAAAAGCCCCATCACTACCCTGCCCGGGGATCCCAATTCCAGCTAGATTTCACATACATACTTACACACACACACACACAAATACATGGAACGGTAAACATTAGGACACGGCCACTGAGCAGCCCACTTCCCACACAACGCCTACACATCCACAGTGTAGATTCTACATGGAGCAGAGTTTATGCAAAGGAGGGAAACTGCAGCCCATTAACGTCTTCCCCGGCCATCTTCTTCCCCTTCTTGAATTCCCTCTCCCACAAAAACCCCAGACATATCTCAACACATGAAAGGAGCCCCCTTCATCGCCATCAAGCCGAACAAACCGGCCCAACCCGTGTAATACCGTGTGCTTAACAAGATTAAAAAATCAAGGACATGGGATCCTCATCAGGGAGAGATGCTATTGCGGGTGATGACTACTACTACTACTACTACTACTACAACTAGCACGAGAAGAACGAGGAAAAGGGATCATCATTAATACTAATTGATGATGATCACGCTTCAATATGTCCACTGTTCCACTCATTACCTTCCACATTAATTACCCATTCTCACTTCCATATCCCGGTGCCGGGGACGCCAGGATGTTCGTACTCTTGTTACGAGCCCTCACATCCACACCATAACCCTATGCACATGAATAATCATGCAACTTATGCTCCTCCGCATAGCCTCGCGCCGAGGCGAATGGGAATGTTTAATTAATCTTCCCTCTTCCGCGGCCTCCACCCGCATCTATACCCTCACTCACAGTCAGTGCTCATGGAACATACACACTTATATTTACCTGTCCCACACGGTGATGATGGTGGAGGCGGTAGCCAGCAGTCCAAGGTGCAGCCACGCACAACAGCACAACTTCAAAAGTCAGCTCGTTAAAGACGCTCCGAACTTTCCCCACTCCCAATAATGGCAGCGAGCGGGAAGTTAAAAAGATGTCAGATGCAGGTGGAGCAACGGCCGAGTACAGAGGAGCAAGAAAATGAGCAAACCACATGGACTATGTCTTCCGAACTAATTAAGTGTGCTGAGGCAGAAACTCGAGGGTGAGGAGTAGTGAGAAAGAGAGAGACGAGAGCCTGCCGCCGCATCCTCCACCTCCCATCACACCGCACCGATAACACGAGCCAGAACCGGAATGCGTGTCAGTGTCAAGCTAATGGGCAGAACCCTGGCATCTTTCTCACAGTCTATTAGATGAGCCAGGAGCAGAGGGAGAGACGCAGAGGTATAAACTCTTGAATATGGAGTGTATTAACCGGCCATAAGGGATGGAAGAAAGACGGCATCACAAACTTGTCAATAATCACGGCCGGCAACAGTTCACAGTACACACACTCCCCAACTCTCCTACATACACACACATAGTCAAAGACATTTCCCCAATATACTTTCTCTAGGTGGATGTTCCTACGTATGCATATATATATATAGATATATATAACACATATATACATATATAACTCCCACTCCTTTATCTTTGTGACTCCAGGCCCCGCCATATGACGTCACATCCTTCACAGCTCCCTCATCGCCTCCACACATACTAGTAGACCACTCCGCCCGGAGTTCACACACAATGGGAAAATACACTCAACTCACCCACTCATCTCTCTCTCTCTCTCTCTGCCTCTCCCTCCCTCAATTCACTACACTCTCTATCATTCCATCTTCATACTGTGAAAGGCAATAATACGGCCGGGTGATAACGTGTAGTAGTAGTAATAGTAAAGTTCTACAGATCCTCCGTCCGATCCAGACTCCACCAAGCTGAAAACCCGACGACCTAAATCCCCCCACCTCTGGCTCAATACACTTGGGCGGCTAAAATAATAGTAGAGTGAAAGGGGCCGAGTCCTTTTCTAGAGGGAGACTCTCGTCGTTGGGCAAGGGCGGCGTGGAGCATGTTGTAGTTTACTCAGCAGTGGAGAAAGCGAGAGAGAGAGAGAGAGAGCATCAAGGGGGAAATGAATGGGAAGGTTTCCCTTAGACAGCTACAGCATAGCAGTAGTAGAAGCAAGTGCTCGAGATAGAGGATCCAATGAGCCCAGGATATTCAACTATTACGTATGGCGAATCTAGGGAATTCCTTTTTAAAAAAACTCGGATGTGGTACTGCCAGCCCCAGGGGTTCAACAATTCAGGTCCAACTTTTGGATCCTTTTTTCTACACGAAAAACCTATCTCGGCGGGCTCGTAAATTTACAAATTAAAACCATAGCTCGTATTAAATCACGCAATTAGGCTATTTTTTTCCACGGTAAAAGACAATGCCGTGTAACTTTCCCCGCCCAAGTTCCAGGCAGCCTCACGCATACGGGGGTACAAGAGCTGAGGAAAAAGACAGACACGCGGGACTACTTTGTGAGATTAAATCAGAAAATCTAATTATTACAGATGTTTCTGTATCCGAATCCAAAAAGTGGGGAAACCAAGTTGCATGGGTGAGCACAGGTACGCACACCCACACACACACACACACCTGGTCTTAATAAAACAAAGACGGGCAGGTATGAGCGTGTGAGGAGCATTGCGTGATGACAGGGGGCAAGTTCCGACCACACGGTAGCAGCAGGGTGGCCGGCCGTGTCGTAAATGAATCCCAAGTAACGCCCGTGACGACACACTTGGGACGGAATGCGAGTGTGTTTGTCTGGGTCGGGTGGTAATATAATAGCATTAGTTCTCGTATGGGATGATGATAGCGAGGTAAATGGTTGATAAAGGACCCACTGTTGTTCGAGTTCCACACTGCACACTATACTCTATACTATAGTGTGCTTGGCTACATGGTTGTGTATGATAGTATAGAAAGCGTGCATTATGTTCAATCCGAATTTCCCACTACCTTGGCAGGTATTTCAGGCACAAGGGTATAGCCGTGGACAATGATGGGATCCTCGGAGCGTCCATTCCAGAAATCCAGCTCGACGCAGCGACAGCCAGCCAGCAGTGACTGCCTGTACATCTCCACGGAGCTCTTCCCAGTCAGCTGATGGCCTGCATTTGGGTGGGGAGAGAAAAAAAATTGAATCCATCAATTCCTCCGTTCCTCCTGCACAAGAAATCCTTATATTACAGTTTCCATCGCTCTGAACACGGGAGCGACAAGTGGGCTACATGTAGTCAACTGGGAAAAAAATGTGGGAAATACGGACGGAGCGTGGGTCTTGAGCTGGCACTAACATGTATTACAAAGGTACACGCACAGGCAATAATCCGCAAGTATATCTGCCCGTTAGGGACCCACAGGGAACTGTAAGCTGTCTGTAGAAGGTCGCTGCTGGTTAGAGACTGAAGAGATGTAATGCCGATCTCACCAGAGATTCTCTTCCCGCCTCCCAACCCACCATGCGAGAACAGTGAGTAGTTTCTCCTACGTCTCGTCAGTTCTATGGGCTCCTGCTCCCACTATTGCTACTTACTCCTACCACCACCTATTACTGCTACTACTACTACTACTACTACTACTGCTACTTCTACTCTTATTGATGATGCTAACAAGCCATTGCTCGTAAGGACGTTTTGAAGCTCCTTAGTCTTCAATTGGAAGAAGAGAGGGAGAGCAAAGCTTTTACGTCATTTCTTTCAGCCACCACCGCCACACTTCTTTTCACACACACGCCCTTCACAAGGCAGGCTACACATTGGAAGGCTGATGTGAGAAACTATAAAATCATAAGTGTAGCCACAAAACCCCTTTCACCACCGTCTGCGCGGTGAGACGCTGAAAAAACAGGTGGGGTACACAAAGGATTTAATGCTCATTTTTCCAAGCGCCCACTCACACACCTCCTACACTCATCTGCACACAGCCGCCCTGCCCTGCCACCCAACCTGTGCTCCTGCCTGCCACTCAGCCCAGGCACCTATTCAAGTAAACACCGTTCTTCCAAATCCCAAAGTCAAATTACATTAGAGTTTACTGAGGCAATCCCGGTGAATGTCAATATATGATCTCCGCATGACGTAGGAAGATGACGGAGGAACATGTACCCCGTAAAATTTCATACTTTTTCCGTATATAAACCTTTCCCGCTGTTGCGGTGGAACGCTATACCTGCACATATATTACGAAAAATTGCAATCATACAAAGGTCTGATATATAACTTTGGGCCGGTAATGTGGCAATGCGGTGCGGTGCGGTGGCAATGGCAGGAGGGAACTTTGACCATTAATAAGCCTCATCTTCCTCCTCCTCCTCCTCATCCAGTCAGTCACACTAACAGGGCCTCCTGACTCTGACACAAACGAACCCAGCCCTACTCCCATCCCCGAGAGCACCTCACTATAATATCAATCTTATCTGACACGAGAGATTTGACTACAAAGACAAGATAGGGAGCACAGAGTGGAGTGTTGGGAAAATCTAGAAATGTTCCCAAGGATATCCTTTCGAGTTTTCCTCCTTTATCGGAATTTTCCCTACGGAGCAGGGGGATCTCTGTTCAGGAGGATGAGAGTGGCACGCCAGACCACTCGAAAAAAATGCTCCTTCCTTCAGGATATGTTTATCCCATCGCCTCGTTTTCCTGCCCCACCCGAGGAGGATGTCTATATATACACATATGCTACTACTTGAAAAATTGAGTGAGTCTAGTTATCCCTATCCCGTGGATGTCTGGTTGGTCAGAATCCGTCCCTGATTTCCCGTTGGCAGGAACAAATTCGGGGGAATCTTCTGCAAATAAATCAAGCTGAAAGCCTTTAGAACGTCAATACAAGAGCTATAACGGGTAGGAAGGAGGGGAGGAGAAATGACGTGTATATGAGGCGGCGAGTGTTCAGTTCTGGGAGAAAAAGACCAGCAGGCTCCCTGAGGAATGAATAGTTCCTTCTATCTATATACTGGGTAAGGGTTCCGAGAGCTATGATTTCAAATAGGAGAGGGTTCCGTGGATTTTTGCACAGCCTTCCACTCTGTACGTACTTGCTACACACTACCACACTACCTTCCTTGATAGAGCTATAGCAGTGTTGCTGTCAAACGTGCTCATCTACTGCTGCTGCTGGAACAAAGGAGTAAGTGGGTGACAGTTGAAAGGCCTCAAGTGAGGGAGAAGAGTGGGCGAGAGATGTGGGATCTGAAGGAGGTGTGGGGCTCAAACTGTGTTTTACCTGTTAGGTAGGTGTTGTGGGAGGAGTTGATAAAGTAATGGTTGAGAGGCCGCTCCATGTCATCTGATAGATCGTATTTCTCCATGGACACGATTGCACATTCCTCGGACAGGAGGTAGCGGATGAAGCCGTCTAGGGAGATCATGCCCAGCTGAGCATTTACAACCTTGGGCTCATAGATGTTAATGAGCTCCAGGGCCCGCTCCGGCGTCGTGTACGGATAGAGGATCTCATTGAGTCGCGGATCCCGCTGTTCCTTATTGATGAATTCCATGAACTGCTCCGCCGACATGAGCTTCTTCTTACTGTAGCCCGAGAACTCATCAAAAACTTTCTCAACTTCCGGCCGGACAGTCAAATGCTTGTAGAAGGTAAAAAATTCTTCGAATGTAAACTTGGCCGGGTTCACCGTGTCGTTCTGTAAATACAGAAGGAGGCATTCACAACTTTAGTTTGCGTCATTCTATTTAGGAGCATGTTGTGTGGGTGTGTGTGTGCGTGTGTGTGTGTGAGAGAGAGAGAGAAAGAGGGAGAGTGGTATAGAGAAATTTATTTAATATATATGGAGCAAGCTATTAAAAGTTCATAGATACAGCATTAATAAGGCTAGTAGCTTTGATCTAATATATAAGAAGTAGTGGATATCCATGTGCTCGTTAGTAGAATTGAACGAAGGAAGAAGACTCCATGAAGAAATATTTGTGTGAGAGTGAGAAAAGTCTTATAACACTACCGGAATGATTCCAAGCGCTCAAAGTTTTACAGTATGTGAGAGGTAATAGACCAACGGTAGCGGCGATGATGACAACAACATCAAGAGAGGAATATCCTGAGAGAGAGAGAGAGAGACAGAGAGGGGGGAGAGCAAGAACCAGCCCGCAATGCACCGCAAGGGTCAGAGCGGTGGATGCAAATACGAACCACAGAAACCAACAAGAACTTAAGCTGAGACGCATAACCGCGAACAGTAATTATTGTGATTAGGATTAACCACTGAATAGCACATTTTATAATAACAAACAGGCGCAACTATACTTGGACGATTAACAGGCGTGAAGATGATGATGATGATGATGAGCTGAGAGAAAAATCGTATGGTATATATGGATATATGGTAGAATAATTACGTAACTATTAGTAGATTGGATAAATATTTTACCAGGGCAGCAAAGGAGCCCTTGGCCAACTTTTCAACAGGTTTGGTCAGGGCGGGCAGCGGAGGCTTCAAATCAAAATCAAATCACACACGTACATACACGAACATACAACTCCGAAATAGCCATCATGATTAACAGTATTAAATAGACTTACCAAAAAAGCATGTGTATAAAAACTACATTGAAAAATCTTTTTGAAAAATATTTTGTCTGCTTCAAAAAAAATCTGTGGGATTTTATTCATTCCTCCCCAGAGAAACAAAACACAGAGCGCTATTGTGGCTCCGTCATATTATCATATTTACATATATGGAATATATGTAAGTACTTCTTAGGCAAACTTCTAATTCCCCACTGAGAGCTCCTTGCGGGTAGTACTAATGTTCTAAAATATGATCATGCAAAGCTCTTTATCATTCCCACTCTATTCGGATTAATATTGCATGCGCAACGGTGGAGGAGCAGAGGCTCCGGCTACCATAGAACTTCCACTTAAACACCATTAATTCAAGACTGTCACGCTCGTGCCGGATTTACAAACATTAAAAATTTAGCACGATTTTTAGAGGGGGCAGTGTAGTGTTTCCCACAACAATCTAAATAACGCGGGAGGAGAGCACGGATTGTAATCACAGAAAATTGGTTGGAAAACTAGATGCTACATCTCGCCGTCTCTAAATATACTCCTGTCACTTCCCTCTTCTTCGAAGACCGAGGGAAATCAAATATGATAGAGTTTCTCAAGCTAATGAAGTGGTTAGTCAGAGACTATAGCACGCGGTACTCCTACCTTTCCCGTGGATATCCCCGAGGCTTCCAGCGCCTTCTCCACCCTCTTCCGGTCCTCCTTATTTGATGCGAACGCTTTAATTATATTTTTCACCGGAATTTTACCCTGCTGATCTGTCATTATGGTTAGCTTCGTATGGATTTTCTGGAGGAAGGACATGATTGACCCATTCCGTTGCATTATGTTGTACGCCATGGAAACTAGGTTGTCCGCCCAGAGCTGAAAGTAAATATCCCCCGTAATAAGGCACCGTCAAATTATCATTCCATACATTTCTGACATGCTTTTGACTTTTGACAATATGCCAATAGGGATCTAACGGATGACAAAAGGAAGGATAATCCTGACTGAACCGTTCAGCGGCCTAAACAGTTCCCAGAAAAATCCTCGTGTATACCTGTGCAGTTTCTTTCTTGGCACAGCAAAAATTCAAGTAGCTCAAATTGGTAAAGTCTGGTCCGGAGACGACAGTGAGTGTCTTTTCCTCTAAAGTATCTTGCGAACCCATGGTTACAGTCTGTCTCAGCTTCGGATCCTTGGGAACGCGAGCCCCCTTCCCCGACCGGGTATCTCGGATAGTTGAGACGTCTAGACATTCTACCTCCTTCTTTTGATTTGTCCAATACAGCCAGAACCCCTGGGGATCAACCCTCAGCGTCACCGTCACTGGATTACCGGTTCCCGAATCCTGAAGGAAAATAAAATAATAACCGCACATTAATATACATTACATTATGTCGTCATCCCTTCTCTCCCTCTGTCCATCAACCCTTCATTTCCGTTGACTTTATAGAACTGCGTTCATACACCAACATGACAGGAACAACGACAGCAGTCACACGTGAGTCGTCTGTGTAGTAATATCTACACTCTGCCAAGAGTGTGCTGTTGTTATTTTGTATTATGGCACACTCTCTCTTTCAGACTTTTGGTTTTGTTGTTCCATGCGTCAGAGTTACGATGATGATCGGCTCAGTCAGTCACACAATCGCATAACTTTATGAGCCATAAAATCCAGGAAAAATCCAGTTACACTTTCATCGTCCAATATTGGATTTGGCCGGGAAATTCAGCCCTGCCCCCGTACACCTCTATCAATCATGGCACAAGACATGGATTTTCCCAGCTCCACTATCATAACAGAGTAAATTCAATTTTCTCGGACATAAATACGTTTTTCCGAGTGCGTTGTATGTGAGCTCTGCCTTTAACTCTCATGGCTCCCCCGTCCTTCCAGCCTTCATCCTTGCCAAACCACACACTTTACTTTATCTTATACATCCTTTCCCTTCCTTTACTGTCCGGATGCGAGCGAATTTTCGGAGGCAATAATCCCACCCAGTTGAGCTCCTTCCCAGACTTTCTTAGGCTGAGAGTCTAGCAATGGTAAACTCTCGGCTCATTTCAGGAATTAGATCCAAATTACTTGGTAATGAATTCCGAAATGAGCTTATGGTATCGTCATTAAGGAACATACCGACTCCTCTCGTACACCATCAGCAGTAGCAGCAGCCCACTCACTACCATTCCTATACAGCAGTGTGCATAGCTCCCTAATCTCTTGGGGAAAAAATCATCTCTCCGACGGCAAGTCTTCTTCGTTCCACCACGGCAAAAGCTTTACCCAAGTATGTGCTTCAAGCTCCATAATTTCCCATATGAATCTTCACCCAAATTCGCTGCCAATTAGAGCACAGTTTCATCCTCACCAACTTTCAATCTCGGGACACACCGAGAGAGAGAGAGGGTCAACCCGAAGGAAGAACATAAATGCTTCCTGATCACTTTGGGCGAGACGAGTAAGAAAAATTACAAGGGCTCTTCTGTGAAAAGATTCATCGTCAGGATGGTGTAAGCTCCATAAGCAGACTATACTATAAAGCGTTAATTCGGCTTATGTTACGGCTCGAGATTTTTCGTGCGATGCATTTTTAATCAACACGTGGCAAACTTTCCCGCGCTTCACTATGGCATGCTAAATACTATTACAGTAAATCCCGTTCTCTCAATGGTCCAAAATTCTCAAGATTCCGGTCGCGTCCATTACATTACATTCAGTCTAGCTGCTTTGAACCTCGAACCAGAGCGAAAACATTTTTTTAACGAATAACATCATTCTAAACCGACTCCTTCACACACATACAAGAGTGATGAGTGCCTTCGCAAGCTCAAAAACAAGTTGCTTAACCCTGGGTAGTCTTCAAAAGTAAAATTTTCACATCGAAGTTGCTGTTGTTTTTTAACTGCGTGCCAAACCTGCGGACGTGCCTTGGAATGTAATTCTGGTCAGTAGAAAGTATTAGCATATAGCTTATTCCATTTACTTTTAGATGATCCCCAATACATGTCCATTCCCAGATGAGGCTCCCCACGGGAAAAAGCCTGACTATGAGAGGAGCCTTGAGTGGAGTTGAGATTGAGATGATGATGAAGCCAATCAATAATGTTCCCAAAAACAATGGCGATAACAGAAAGGACACTTATGTTAGATGGTTCGATTGGCAGAATCAATAACATTGTTGTCATAATCCAGAGTGAATCTTATCTCGACAATAATTAGTCCCACTCAACAATGTGACCCTGACCTGTAATATTTTCGTCAGCTTGACTGTGTGTTGGCGGCGGCGGTGACATCGTGTGGTGATTGGTTATTACAGTTAGTCGGTCAGTATCAGACACGGCAAATCTATGCAGATAAAGAGTAGCACCTACATAACTCATGGTGAGCCTCCACCCATTGGAAATGAGGACAATGCACTGTATTCACTGCACTTGTTAAGCCAAGGGTCCACCTAAACATTTAGAGAACTCATGTTCAGGACCGTACGGCCAAGGGTCTGTTTTCGAATAGTAGCGGTAAATGCCTTCCTCTGAGGGCATTTTAGCTCAACTTAAGGTCGACTTAACTTTGCAGTGAACTCTCACATGTTTCATGCCATTATAATTAGAAGCAATCGACGGAACACTAAGCATCGTTACACTTGAAGTTTAAATGAATTCCGAAAATATGTGGGACTCGGGAGAAACCGTGAGTAGTAGGGCGAAGTCCTTGAGAAATTAGCAAAAGCTAACGACTTGCTCAAAATAATTTAATGACTTGTCCGCTCAGACTAGCCGGCCCTACCCTATGTTTCTTTGAGCCATTAATTCGAGTAATAATTTCTGATCCAATTAGAGCTTATTAGAACCTACAGGGAGCAACACGTTGGCCATTCATTTGAAAACCGGTTCGCCGTCAGGTGCTCAAGCACCGTAATAAGGACAGAATGCGCAACCGGATCCACCCGGTACGTGTTAACATTTGGAAAAGGACACAAGGTAGAAATCCCAAAATAGTGCGACACTTGAGCGGAGAATCCACGAGTGATTTGACTCGCCTGAATGGATATCATACTGTAAATTGAGCAAATTTCAAGATTCCGCTCCCAACCCCTACGTTATCTCAATCTCTTTTCACCACCGCACCGAAACGAGTCAGGCCAAACCATATATTTATGAGCATTGAACATAGTAGGCTGATGGTTTCCTGCTAGGCAACCTCAGAAAGGAGGAACAAGTACGTAATAGCTTTGGCAGCAGTACTATAGCTATAAAGAACCCCACCACGACTGTATGTGCATGCATGCAGGCAAAGTATAATGTTGTTTGCGGCAATTCGGATCAGATGATATTATGGCATGCTGAAACATTTGCAAAACGGAGGTAAACACGACGTAAATGCTTCCCAGCGAGGTGCTTCCCGCTAATTGCATAACTGTCAACGGGAATTACTTGGGACGTGTGTGGGGCACCGTTCGAGATTGGAAGCCAGAAAGATCCTACCCCCAACGGTTCTGGAGACACGCGGGTGTGACTTAACGAGATTCATTGATACGACTAAAGAGGGAATTTGTCCACTTACCTCATCCCACTTGACGAATTTCTCCCCTTCGACCATACATTTGGGAACTGTGACTCGTTTGAGCTGGACAATGTGGACCCCGGGTCTGGCCCCCGCCATCGTCCAAATCTAATCCTCCGCCGGAGTGCACCACTTCCTGAAGTCAGGCCGAATGAGGGAGCGACGACGGCGAAGAAGAAAGGGATGACAGTAGTTGACCAAGGTGGAGGATGATGATAGTGCCGATGATGCGGGTGGTGGTAGTAGTAGTCGTGAGGCTGATCGATGCGGAAACATATTTCATCACAACCTCATTTCGCGGACAGGAGCGACTACTACGGGATTCCAAGAATATTTCTTAAGGAGGAATCCATTTGATTGTCGGCCTCCTCAGGAAATTAATGATCGATGTGAATCACTGATGACAGCTCTCAACTCTCCCGCTTCCCAATAACTTCACTTCTACTGTGTATCCCACGCCGCCTAAAACCATACAGACCATCATGCCAAATTACAACTCCATTCCCGACAACATCACATCACATCACATCGCTCCTTCCACCCTTCCCTCTCACTCTACCCGCTCTCATTAATAAATAAACAGTTGAAATAGCCTTGTAGTAACTTGGCAAAGTATTTGGCAGTTGAGAAAATCAGCGCAGATCGATATCTCGTCGAAAAACTAAAAGACTACACTTTCTCCCTCCTCCTCAAACAGAAGCCAAATTTTCCCATGGGTTGGGCACTATCTTATCAAAATTCGATCAAAAAAACTCCCGACACGATCGATCGCTCGAGAACCACCCAAACTTGTAATTTTTTATGGGGAAGAGGTAAGTATATGATGGCAAAATTCAACTACGTACGCTCCCCTTCGTGTCAAGAATCTGAAAAAGAGGAAACTCAAAAAATTCAGCCACAAACTGACTCTGGCTCAGAGAGAAATATATATTCATTATTATTCACGGTTGGAAGAGCACAAGAAAACTTTGAGTCCGATATTATATTTCTTCCTTCACACAACATATGAATCATATATATCGTTACAGGTACCACCAACTATACAAAATGTAATCCAGAGAACTCAAACTCACTAATGGTCCTTCACCGCACGTACATGTAGCCGCCTTGTTCCAAACCAAAATTATTCACAACAATTTCCAACCGATGTTGGATACGAATTTCTTCCTTCACTGATTATTCCACCAAAGTATTCTTCTTGGTTTTCTTCGTCTTCTCCTGTTGTAACTTCTTCGTCTCCCAAAAGACACAAACTGCCGATGTGGGTATGTAGAGGGATATGGAGAAAAACTATTGCCCAACTATGTTAATTCAGGTTAGATCCAACACATCCTGGCAACTGTGCGGAACGGAGATGACTTTTTAGATCCCAATTTGACTAACTAATGAACAAGTTTATCATTTTGAGCCAAAACGTACTCCGAGAGCAGTCCCATCAACATCATCCCAGGAGCAAGGAGACAGAGACAGGGTGAGTGTGTGTGTGTGTGTATTTTGAAAACGGCCGCAACCTCCTTCACCTTGCACAGCAATAAAAACCTTCTTTAATGGCCATCATATGGTTTAACTAATTTTTTTTCCACCATACCACCACCACTCTTCCACACACACATAGTAGCAGGAGCAGTAGTGGCTCAAGCTGTAGGAATACAAGTACTATAGTGGTAGTAATAGTAGCTCACAATTATAACTCGACTCTTGTTGCTGTCGTAGTCGTAGTAAAGTAATATTAAACAGTTGACTCTCGCAGCCACTGTTCTTGTGCTCTTCGTAGTCACCGTACATATATCCAAAATTACTCCCAGTCGCGATACTCAAACTGTTGTATGTGTCTGTATGTGTATGTGTGTGTTTGATTAGTCTCTCACAGTCAGTCTGTCCGTCTCTCTTGTTGTTACAGGAATTTCTATTATAGAAATCAGTAAGTTGCGGGGTCCAATATATTATAATATGAGCAAGTGTCCGTCTTGAATGGACCAAGACGTCCTCCTCGCAGAACAGCTCACTGACTGACTGACTCGGCAGAAGGAGTGTGAAGAAAAAACTCACTGCGTGCGTATAGCCAAAGAGCAGCCTTGCTAGCTTCCCAATAGTAAATCCGTTCTGCTGCTCCTGCGGCTACTACTGCTGCTGCTCCTAAAAGCTCACATCTTTTCCCTCTGCTCCTGCTATATACCCAGCACTGCTGCTCCCTGTAACTCGAAAAAAGGTAGTGAGCCACGACGGCGCTCCAGACTCACCAGTTTTACCAAAGTTCCTCTCTCACATATACAGACAAGCATCAAGGGAGAATCGGGGAATAAGACGGCGGCGGCCGCACGATCATGACGAAGAAGAAGAGGAAGGAGAAGAGGAGGAGGAGGAGGAGGAGGAGAGGAAACCCTGCAAACTTTCCTATGCTCGTCGTGTGTACCCTGATGATATGCACGACCCTTCTAAAAGATACTCTACGACTCCTACAACATATTCAGCCTGCAATAAAATCCGAGGAAATATTCCATCCTTTTCCCAACCTCTGAAACAAACTCCGAGTCTAATGCTAGTCAAAGTTGAACTATGAAAAGGGTAGGTATGTACTTGTGAGCTTTCATACGGGAAATCTCCAGTGCTTCAATACTTTCCACCTAAGAATCCGCACACACACACACATGTATGTTATGCTGCCAAGTTCCCACGGCTACGTGATAATTACCGCTCACCCTCGTGCCCAGATAACCCGTCAATATCCCTTGTTTCCCTCCTCCTAAAAGCCATCACAAACGTTCCGCTCATGACTTGACAGTTTACAGTCATTTTCATCCATGCTTCAAAGCTCTTCGATTTTTCTCAGCTTCACAAGTATTACTGGGTATTGAAGGCATGCGATAATTATGGTTTGTGGGGTTCACATTGGTTTCGGTTGACCCGCATCGTGGACGCAACATGCTTATATGGGACGGATGGTATGATTTAGTTAGTACTCTTCGGCAGACCTCAAGGCGCACTTTTCGTCATGATGACGAGAAACTGAGAGGTGCTTACGTCCAGCGCGTATAGTTTTAGATGCAGTAGAAGAATCATATTGGAGGGTCTCATAAAAGAAGGCCGGGGTGCGACGACCTTCTGAAGTATCATTTACTAACGATTCCATTGGTTTTCAGTAGGAGAGAATTTTAATATTACAGAATAAATGAGTGGTGTTAAAAACCAGTACTGAGAAGTCGGTCCGCACTGTCATACTGAGCACACTCCGCGCTCTCATTCTCCAGCCATGAGGGTATGGCATTAATTACCTCAAGCAAAACACTCGTACTCATCACGCCCTGCTTCCGGTAGTGAAAGTACACATGCTTCATTTACTCTTGTCCCCTTTCCATCTGCCTCTTCTTGACGAACGGGAGACGCTGGTTAGGGCAGAGTCTAGTAACAGATGGCTAGCCTTGGATAGTAGCACATTCACATAACACAGTCATGCACACAGTCTCACAAACTTTATCTCATATAAAACTTGCATGGACCACGGCAGAGTGTAGATTACAAGCGATTCTCATCAATTACACTATGCCTACATCTTTCATAGTTTACATTTGGACTCTATACATATTAGGTTTCCTCTGGAAAACCAAGAGCCATTCCACACACATCTTCCGTCACCAATTCCAATCGCTATGGGCACTCCGATTACACTTTTCTTCGATAAGTATCCGCGTGTATAGCAGGAATCCCATTACCGGCTCAATCCTTTATTATTAAAGCCCAGTAGATGCACACAGGGTGTCCGGTTTGGGGCTGGCTATACTAATAAGATGAAATGTCTATAACTTATCACTCCTGCCGCGGTGGAAATGGGAAAATGAGACATTTTTATAAATTTCCCAGTTTGTTCTTATAATTCAACTGTCACACGTTTTTTTAGAGCCAGGTGAAATGATGCATCCTCTCCTCCCTCTCAAGACTATCCCCGTCATCTATCGCAACTCCCTCAGATTTTTCCATATTTTTACTGGGAAAATGGGAAGAGTGAGACGTAGTGGTGGGGGATTGCATTGGCACAGGAAAGAAATATTACCAGTAGTAGTTGCGACTGACTGGGAAATGCGTCCACCATTCAGCCCTTCCCGCCTGAATCTAATAAGGCATCTTCTAGCTCTGACACTTATGCCTCCGCTACATTACAAAGCTCTCATAAAAGCGGGCAGGGGGGAAAATGGGATTTTTATTTATGGCAGCCTTTTCTCCCAGTTATACATCCTTAATATTGGATTATATGAGAGGCTCGGCACATTTATCTTTTTGCCGGCAGCACCTTGGAAGGTGTTCCAAAGGCAGTCGTCGGCGTCTCTGTCCAAGCCGTCGTCTCTCTGTGGATGTGTGAGTTTTGAGATGGGAGGCGGGGGGAAATGCTATGGAACATTTCTAGCTAGGTTCGTTACGTACGTACAGGGAGTCCTTTTGTTGCTCGTGATGTATGATATAGGCTACAAGGATCCGCCAGAGGCCATACTCTTTTACGCCATGATTCTTTGAATGAACTGTAAAAGGAGAAAAGTTTTTCATTCCCTTTTAACTCTGTGTTGTACACACACACACACTTGGTGTGGTAGAGAAGGAGGAGTAGGACACTTAAATCCAATTATTCTCTTCGTCCTCATTCCATTTCAATGCCCGTGTAGCCCTGGGTGACTTAAGAATTTATGGCGGGAGACAGTAGACAGTGTGCTTTATCACACACATAGTTTAAATCCCACTAGAGCCGTCTAAGGAATCCATAAGGAAACAACACATACTAAAGAAAATAGAGAAACTAATATTCCCCCCCCCCGCCTCAAAACCAGTTGACAAAAGGGGGAGGACGGAATTGTGCTGTTGGGACGGCGAGAAACGCCGTGGACCCAGTCGGCACTAGATGATAACCTTGTGAAACTGGGAAAAAATATCCAGATGTGCACAAAAAAACCTGAAAGTATCTCTCCATCTCTTTTTGTCCAAGTCGCTTTTAGCTTACGGTGCAGTGGTTCTCCATAGAGCAAATCATTAGGAGTTGGTACTACAGTCATCCTGATGATCATGAGGATGCGTTTACCTTGAAAGTTTGGGATTTCTCTAGCCCGTTCTCTACAGTAATTAACATTTTTTCCCTCATTTGTAGCCCTCAAGCAGTTTTCTGGTAGGCTCTCTTAGATTTTTCCTTGTCAAATGTCCATGAAATGAACGATGATGGTGGGATTTTTATAGCTGCTCATAATACATAAGAACAGGATGCCTCAGCGTGACTAAATCAGATGTAAAAGAGGAGTTTTTCCTATATAATTTATTCTCCATTGCTGGACTCGGTTTGTTGTGCCACAATTACAAGTCACATTCACTTATTCTACTGACTGCTAGCCGGTAATATCCGGCTTCGAGTTCTGACACATAGATAGAAATCAGGACGATTCAACCCTGGTTGGTTTAATTAGTTATTTTCATGGTCGGCCTGGATGGGTTTATATTCTTCGAAAGTCCACAAGAAGTCGTCGGCTTCCTTGCACACCGCTATGTCCACCCCATTATGCAACCTGGACGGGAAAAAGATTGGGTATAGTTGTGAGCTAGCAGTGGCGTATCGAATGATTCTCTCTACCAAGAAACTCACCCGTTGCTACGAAGGCAGGTTTCATACTCGTAGTTGATAATCATAACAGGCTCTTCATCCTTCGGGGATCTGACATGTTTGATAAGCCAGCGTCGTTCTTGACCCTTGGCATAAAGCTAGTGCGGAAGTTGATTTAAAAAAAATAGGTTATACTGAAGCGCATTAATTTTCACTGTTGGACGACTAATTTAGCAGCAAAATTGTAGCTTGAACAGTTTTTTGTTTGTTCTTTTACAAGCTGTATTTGAGGTTCAATATCAATATCAATACCATAGCCAACAAGTTCTCAAAAGTAATCTTTTGAGTGAGTCTTATTGCGCTCTAATGTGTTACAAAAATTGGTCTTTGAAATTACAGGTCTTGGAACCCCTTACCCACGCTAGTGAATAAATCTCACGGTTATTCACTGCAAGCGTCAGCTCCGGTCGATACACGGGTCGAAACCGAAATGATTCCAATTCTCCTTGAAACAGAAATGAGGAGAGTCTGTTCAATTGAACATAACTAATCAAGTATTGATTGCATGTTACACAAAATTCTGGTCCGAACCTAACCATCTGTAAGAATACTTACCTACTACTTCCACCTGCCAGATTTGGGATAGGCGGTTGTTATGATCCTATCTGAATTAATGAATCACAACAACTTCTACCATTTGGTAGGATAGGTTCGAATACTATCTGATGCCGTTTATTGATGGGGAGTCAGAACCCAATATTTCAATCTTTACACTTGAGCCCGTCCAAACTCTGACTGACGCTCAAGATAGCGTCCTTTTTCCCAAGCGGGCTTACTTTCGTAGTTTTGAAACAGTAGCATCTTTTCTAAATTTAATAGCCTAGCAACAAGCCTCCGTGATCCTGGTCACGTAGGCCTGTT
>WJFA01000295.1:0-45763 GCA_009870155.1 Pseudobourletiella spinata
TGGAAATGAGGAGTGGTTCAAGTTGAGGCTATTTTTGTCAAGGGGCTTTTAATAGTAACGTGCTGGTGGGGATGGGGATGGGAGCGGGAAATGGAAGTCTAAAAGAGGAAATCTTTGTTATTGTTCTTAGTGTGTGAGAGAGGAGGCTCCTACCTAATACGCTTTTCCATTAACCAAGTTTTGCAAATATTTACTGGGAGGAGCTGTCAATGTTGGCTACTAACATGCAGGCATTCTCCTTACACACACACACATTCTTATCATCCGAGGCGAATTGAAGATCGTTTGTCGTCTCGGTGGTCGTATGGTCAACTCGACCTCTCATCTTTTACCATCTGCTTTTGTTCATGGAGTGTACATCACGGCGGAGGAGTTAAAGTTAGTTAGTTTGGTGGATTATGAGCCGTGAAGGTTAAGTTTATACATGTGCGCGTGTGGATATACATGGTGAATGGATGTGGACGTGTGCTCTTGATCTCTTTCTGAATATCTCTCTCTGGAGAAGCTCTTGAACTGCCATGAACATTCCTTCAGCTAATAATATGACCCTTTCCTATCCTTTATTGTTGACTCATCTCTTCCGCTAATGTTTGTGCAGTATGAGATAACTGTATAGTTCAAAAACTGCGGAATTTGTAATGAGTTTTTTTGATCCTGTGGTGACTTGTGTTAGCCCTATGATGTACCACTCTTGAGGAGATTGGTTCCAGTACCATTGCCTTGCTCTGGATATGTGAATGTCTGTGTCCACATCGCAACATAAGCTTGTCACGCTCCTCCATATACCTTGACGAGTCGTTAATTTTTGGGTTATTAATAACCCACTTGGAAAATGGGTGACGTCAGGGAGTGAAGTTGTAGTCATTATTATTGTATTGCGCGAGGGAGTGTGACTTTGAATTAGAATGGGCTTCCTGGTCCTCTACGTATTGTGATTTGGATGGGATAAAATGTTCCTCCTTCATGACACGATCTCCCAGTGATAGTAATTGTAGTTGAACAGGAGTTGGATAGAAGGTTGTTAATGTGGGGAAAAGGGTGATGGGCTATCTTGTGTTAGGAGCACACAAAGGCTAACTGAGGATTGGGTCCTCCCCCGCTGGCACAGCGTCGTTTTTATAAATTGTTGAATGTTGCTAACATCTGGTCGTTCCTCGTGCGGTGGCCTTCGACCTGTGTGGATAAATGAATTTGTCTACACATTTGTCACCCATTATGTGATTGCTTTGTGCTCTCTCTCTCTCTCGGCGAGTTGATAGATTTTAGACGCTACTGCTGACGAGGATGGAAGGAAAGCAAGGTGTGTGTAAAAAGAAGAAATTCTGTTTGAACAGTGTGGCCGCGTCACTAAGTGCGTAATGTACGCAGTTCGGGTTGGTGAACAGGAAGAAGCAAAGATGGACGAATGTGTGTATATTTGTGTATTGGCTGGAGCCATGGGTTTGGGTACGGGAACAGGCTTCTGGTTCCCTACAAAGATCTTTTGCTAACTTCTAGCTATGAACATGTGTGCGTGTGTGTGTGTGAGGCGAGGTTTGTGAAGGAGAGGAAATATTTAGCATGCCTTTGGTAATGCTGTGTGGTTACTCTCGCATGTCTATGTTCTGACCCACCGTGAGCTCATCACTTCGATGCCGGTTTGGAATGCAGTAGAGTTTTGTGCAGACAGGGATCTCTCCAGAGTGAGCCATGATGGTTTAGAGGACGGGAGGAATTTGGATTTTTTGTGGTAGTTGTTGTAACAGAGTATATGGCGCTGCTGCGGGGTGCTGTGGTGGTAACGTGGCTGTAAAATCAGCCTTTTTTCATTGCCCTCCTCATTGAACGGATGGAATGAGCAGGACTACGAATGCTATTCTGTTTATATTGGTTTGACCCCGTTGGTTGATTTGGCTGAGCCCGTACTCCGTCATATACCCGATCACCCCCTGATATGACTCGTACACGGAATCCCTTAACCGCATTGTCATCAAGCCGTTGTCTGGCAAATTCGGCGCAATAGAAGAACTTAATTTTTATGTGGCTTAAATGTTTATCATGAGAGACCTAGCTTGGATCGTGCACAATGGGTGGGAGAGGTGGTGACAATGCCTGTGCTGTGCAGTCCGGGAAAGTCAGGCAGTCTGGTGGATTTTCTGTCGTCTCCATTATTTTATTCCTATCACGTGGACTTGATGAAGTTGTTTCGTTCCTCTTTGCAAAAATCCTCACTCACATGTGTGTGAATGACGTTGGTTCATTGGCATAGAGGAGGGGACGACTCCATGGAAGACCATAGGAACTCCTGTGAGCTATAAAATCCTTACGCTCACAGATGGGCAGGTGGGAAGCAATAAGGAAAAGTGTAGGGCTATGTATAGATGGTTCGCTCCAGTTAGTTGGATGCACACCGCAGCAGCTGAGCTGAGCCGGTGCATAATGTAATGATTACATGGGAACTGCTAACTAACTCTTGTGTTTACTCTTTTGTATGTTGGTCCGCTCGGCGGGTCATGCTGTGTGAGCTCCTCTGGAGATGAATGTTCCCTTTGTGCGGAACCTTGAATTTTTGCGCTTGAGGCAGCTTTTTACTACTCCTACTACCACTACACAGAGCATAATGGCTACTATATGGCTCTGGAATGTATTTCAGGAGGAAGAAGGGATGTAGTGTGTAGTGTTATATTGTTATTAGAAGGGGAGCAAGTTTTGTATTCATCTTAGAAAGGGAGCTTATATATTGGATCCTCTGCATTCGATCATACTACTCACTCTCGTCTCCTGCTCCTTACGCCCTGTTGTGGAACATGTGATTAGGAGCGGCGACTCCTATAACATTTGACTATTTAAAAGTGAAATGCCATAAGGTCCCTCTTATACATACGATGATGATGATGATGAATGGACAGTGGGCATGAACGTGCATATGTGAACCACTCCACCGCTTCTACTGGCAGGGTTATGTCCACTTTATTTTTGTCCCTGCTGGCTGGACTCCGCATGAAATGTGTGTGATGTTGATGCCATATCCACACTGCCACTCACTCACTATCAATGGCCATCACTACCACATAATATAGAGGAACTTAACGGAGTTTTAGTAGGTCCAAAATTCCTACGGAGGTTGGCCCTCCAGTTATGACAATGGGTGGGGGCGGGAATGTGCGGGTGAAGGTGGTTTTTACAACGCTTTACTGGAGGATTTTTTCACATGAGTGGAAGTAAGTGTGCAGGTAGTTGGAGGGCTGTTGGAGCTCCAAGTTTTTACGTGAAGTTTCCATTTGCCACTACAGTTGGTACTGCTACTAACTACTACTACTACTACAGGATGAGGTAGTAGTAGCTGAATGATCCCCGTAGTAGGACTATTAGATGATTGTGGGGCTGGTCTTTGTGATAAGGAGTCTATGCATAATATGTGTGTGTGATGTGAGCACACTCATCCCTGTCGTGTACGCACATACAGTGTGTGCTGCTGCTCCTGCCGAGAGCTAGGGTTTTGTTGGGGTGAAGAGCTATACGATACGATTAGCACTTTTCCTCGCAAGGTATATTGGGCAGGTAGTGCTGCTGGAAGGGTGATTAGCTCTCTGTGTCGTCGCTCCGAGAGCAACACATGTACAAACACTCGCACCATATTGGTCCTTTAAATTTAACTCTTCTTCGTCATCCTATCCGTATCTCTTGTGGTGAATGAGCATGTAGTCTGCTACTGCTGTTGCTGCTGACGCGGTGTGTGCTCCGTTCTAACCAAGGTTCGCAGATTGCTGGTGGTGGAGAGAGAGAGAGTCACACAGTGAGAGCGAGAGACCAGAGAAAGAAGTATAATAGCGTGGAAGGGGAGAGGAGGCTTAGTTGCTGAGCAAGAGTCGTCGCTGCAGCAGCAAGAAGAGATTGAAGTGGTTCGGGAGCAGTAGCAGTAACAGCCGTAGGAGTCCCTCACGTTCTCTATCACAGCCAGTCAGAAAAGACTAGCTCACTGCTATATTACTCTGGTGCGCCTCAGCGTGCGGGGATGTTGTTTTGTGATATGTGTGCGTGTGTGTTTATGTGCACTGGATTTACAACTTGAGACCTGTCTTGCTATTATCATTTGCGACTTTGATAGTGTCCATTCCGTTTTTCCTCATCTAACAGTCAAGACTTGATTTTTGTCTCGCCTACTACTTCCCACTACTGCTACTATTATTACTATATACTTCTTGGAATTCTCGGTGGATTTCCCTCAACATTCTGTCGTGTGTACAAAGAGATACGTGGGAATTCGGAAGAATTTTTCCGGCGGGCAGTAGTGTTGTCCTCATTTGTCAGAAATTTGTCTTGTGCGGTACTTGTAGGGACAGAACGACTCGGGGAGGTAGACAGAATGGATTGTGAAACAATGGTAGAAGAGCCGAAAGGGAATGATAATAATAATAATAAGAGTAGTTGCGGCGGTGGCGGTGTTGAGGGGAATGGGGCCCATCCGAAGCGGAGCCGACGCGTGTCTTCCTCAGCATTGTACGAAGTTTGGAGAAAGGATTTGAATGATGTGTGCTACCTGTTCGTACCGGATGAATACGTAAGTCGTCGGCAAGAGAAAGAGAGGGTCTTGTGGGGTATCACGTAGAAAAGTGGATGTTGGCTGGCCTTCGGTCGCGGATGTGATTTGTGTGTGTATGTGTGTTTTTGGACATTTTGGAATTCTTATACTGTCTTTGGCAGATGAAGGGGTGACCGTTTGGTCAGTTTCGAACCAGTATTTTCTGGTGGAGTGGCTCCTGCAGTTGCATGTGCGTGTGTGTGTGTATGTGTGGGATTTACTGTCCGGAACATGTTTAGGGTTTAACTTGGTAGGACAAGTTCCGGATCCACTCCAGTGAAATGAGCTACTTTTGGAGAATTTATGAGCCATAATTTTCCCTGCTCTATTTGGAAAACATCCGTCATGTTGAGCCATGTTGTTTACGCTCGTTAGCTGAGATTTAGATAGGTGTGTGCGTGTGGGACGGGGAAAAGTGGGAAAGTGTATAAAAATACTTTTGTGTCTGTGTGTGTGACTCCATGCGTTAGCGTGTGTGTGCAGGAAGGTACTGTTCTTCATCAAACGCCATGGGGCTCTTATACCTTGACCAGCTGACGATATGGGATGTGGATGTTATTGTAGTGGATGAAGATGATGGTGATGTTTCTGTTGATGATGAGGGGGAGTTGTTGTTAGCACAGGTGAACGTGTACAAATCTGGCTTCCCGTCCAGAGTATTTGGAACCATGTTATTCCTGTTTGTGCACCTTTAGGATGGCTGACACAGAGACGAGCTTTTGTAAACTTGTGGGATTTCTCGGTGCAAATTTGACTAATACAAATGCGATATGGTGGATAGATGGGAAAAGTTAACGTTGTGTGAGCACTGGGACGGGCTTTAGTCAGTAGTAGGAGTGGTGAAACTCGCAGTAGTGAAGCTTAATAGGCTTAGGATAACAGGACACAGGACAGAACATAGCTTTTATTCTATGCAAAATTGTAGAGATGGGCCGGCCATTGAGTGAATTTTTATGTCAGTTGTAGCCTGGTATTTATTATGTTAATGGTAATCGGGATGTGTGACACGTGAATTATGAACCCGTGAGATTATGGTGCTCATGTGGTTGTGAAACTGTGTGTATGCTGTTAGAATTGTGTGTGTGTGTGTATGTGTATACAGCTCTAGAAAGAGGTGAACGCATAGGAGTTTCGGTGCAGACAAGCCGCCGACGACGATAATGATTGGAGTTGGAGGGTGATGAGCATTATTTTTATACCTCAAAGGCACCCGCATTGCGAGTTAATCATTTTTTACACCATCGTGTCAATGTCGACGAGGAGGATCTCGTGGATTAGGAAATGATGAGCAAGATATTATAGCTCAAGTGTTTTTTTTCTACTTGATAATGATAATGGTGGTGGTGTTGATGATCAGTGATGTGGTTGGCGGTGAGAGTGCTATATGATGATGAGATTTATACATGTATGTATAGGAGTGTCAATCCACTCCAGTTGATCGACCTGAATTAAACCGCTCTTGACGTTAAATTATTTGATAGTGTGTGTCCAAAGGGAACTAATGCTGTTTGCGCTTACCGATCTGGCTCTGACTCAGTTGTTATTGTGTCATGGCTGTGTGTGTGTCTGTGTGCAGGGATAAATTTCCCGGTGAGAAAATCTCACATAGGGGATCATGTTTATCGTTTTCCTTGTCTCTCTCCCTCTTTCCGTATCTCTCTGTCATTGTCTATTACCCGTCCGGAGGGCTTGTTCGGATGTAATCCCCAATGTTGTCATGGTTCTTGCTCCTGCTGCTGGTTGGAGCAGCTGTGACATTGGATCGATATAAAATTGCGTCCAACTTGTTGTTAAATAGCAGATGACCTGGTATAAAGTACCTTGAGTCGTGGACTGTAAAGTCGTCAGCGCTCCTCATCTCCAACGTAATATGTGCCACTTCGAGCAAGTCCGGCTATACATATATACTCATCGTCATCATTCGTACGGCTTCGTGTGAGTCCCCTCCGAGTCTGGCTGCGTTGGTGAGTGTGTGTGTGTATGCGTGTATATGTGTGAGTGTGCGGGGTCTGGGAAATGAGGTCGTGTGCGTGAAGATGAAGGTCGCTGCGGGTTCTTCTTGGAAATGCCTATTCTCTTCTCCGCATTTCTGTCGTGCTGAACATGTAGATAAAGATATATGTGTATGCCTACGTCCATATGTATTTATAGAGAGAGAGAGAGAGAGACGTGTGCGTAAGCAAGCCCTGCGTAACTCCTGTAAGTTTATGCTGTAGTGTGAGAGCGGATGTTGATGCTCTCTGGGTTGGGAGGGGTAATATTAGCATCGGTTAAATTTTGTATGGAACGCGCAAGGAGGAAAAATTCGATAGCTCCTCTGTTCACTCACAATGACGTCGTTGCTGCTGCTGCCTGGCTTCGTGATAATGTGTGGATGATGATCAGGCTGAGGAAAAAGGGATGAGCATAGTATATTGGTGGATAAGAATGAAATGAATCTGGCTGGTCCAGCCTTTTACCCCGTAGAATCGCTGAATTCTGCCGAGGTTGCAGCCACTAAACAAGTTCTTCTCACATTGGAAGTTGACTAGAATCCGTCAGATTTGCATAAATTTGAGCTTCAAATGGCTTTGTTTTCTTCTTGTTGCTGTTTTGGATTTGGCTTAGCGTTGGTGTTGTTGTTGTTTTTTGTGCGAGTACAAGTAAAGGCATAATATATTAGTGTACATACGGTCAGTTTGTAACTGAAAGGACCCCTGGAGGCTGCCAGAGTTGTGTATATATGTAGTTTGTAGCCTTCGGATGGGAAAAAAGCTGTTAATTTCGTTTGGATCAACTACTTCTACTTGCACTACTCCTTTTCCGTATTACGCACTTGTTCCCCTGGAATAATATGACGTTGCTGCTGGACGATCACTCACTTAGCGGATGAAAGGGATTGGCCGCAATTTGGGAAGCCTCGGTAATGTGTCTGCAGTAGAGGCTGGACGTAAGCCCTGTCGTTCCCTGTTATATGCACTGACGCTATGTCTGGCAGAGAGAGAGAGAGAGAGAGAGAGAGAGGAGGTAGTTGTGGTTCTGCACTGTATTTAGCTCACAGTGTGTGTATGCATAGTAAAAGAGCACCATGCCACCAGTTCCTTTTTTCAGCCTTGTGGACTGTGCGAGCACAGAGGTCTAGTTTACTGCATACGTTTTAGCCATGAGGAAGGCAAGGTTAAGGATATCATAAAGAATGAGGTCGTCTGCGGAGCGGAGGCATTAAGTTGGTTCGACACAGAAAACTCATTGGGATTTTACGGGTATCACGTAGTGAGAACGGCTTGCGGGTTTCATATTACAAGGGTTATGAGGACCACTGTGAAGGGGATCCGTTGATGCGGTTGTGGAGAGAGCGGGAAGTTGTTTGATGCATGTCAACTGCGTATTACTTCCAGGTTTTGAACTGTAGTAACGGTAGTGAAGCAGCTTCCAGCTACGCAACGGTATTGGGTTTATTACCGACGGTCCGAAGGTCATACAGACGCACACACGTATACTGATCCTGCGGAACCCGAAAATTTGATACGCAGCTCTTGTCGCCTTGGCGCCGTGAGGAGATTAGAACCGCGAGAGTTTGGAGTGTGTATAGGGGAGAGGTAATTAGGGGGGGGGTATAGGCTGCTAGTCATGGGGCTTGAGTCGGCTCGGAGTGCGTGTGTGTGTTGATTGGAAATAGGGTGAGTTATGGGTGGTGGTGACGGTGGGCTTATTCATATATCATGCGTGCCCTGCCTGCCTGACTGAGACGTTAATGGATGACAGGCAAAGTATGTGAATGACCTTGTATCTAAAAAATATTTACATCTTTCCCATTGGGAGCTTAATTCCTTCGTGCAATGTCAATGTCATTTGCCGTGCTCCGCCGTCATGTTGGAGGCAGTGCGTGTTGGGAGGCTGTAATGCCTTGTAATGTCACTATGTGTCATCATGGTATGTCAAAACCGTGCTGCTGTTTAAAATGTCTCAATTTATCCCCAATTAACTTGTTCTGAACTGATCCGTGGGCGGAGGGATGTGGGTCCTGTTCGCATTGGGAAATGCCCGTGTTTCATGCCCAGTCTGTTCCACCCTCAGCTTGTCCCGCTTGGCTACTGTATTGGCGGACCGTATTGCGAATGATAATCTCATAGCAGCATCCGCCGGGTGAATTTCAAAAAGAATCACATTAGGAGAATGAAAATGTGGATGCGAGTGTGTGTTGGTGACAAAAATGAAGTTGCGGTTTATATATAAAACTGACTGAGTTCAGCTCTAAGTGCCTTTTGACGGTGATAATTCGATATGCGGTTGTGGGGCTACTAGACAAAACCGGTTAGAACCGGTATAGTTGTGAAAAGCGGCGAACACTTGAGGTTTCCACATGTATACAGAGAAGGGGGAATCCCCCTCTATAGAATTTCTGTGAACGGCTCACAGGAACGGATGAGCTATTATTAGCTCCATAATAGTGTGGCCCCACGGGCTTGAAAATGACGATAGTAATAATTTTCTAATCTTGTTAATTCACTGTTCCATTCTGTTCGGTGGAGAGGGTTAGGTTCGGTAAGCCTGCTCAACAACAGCATAGCTAAAAGAGTCGCGAGCGTTCAAAAACTTTGTTTATTGAACGAAGTAGACAGAAAGAGTTGATAGTTTTTGATGATGGGTCCAACGGAGTGATGGGAACGGTGAACGGAAGAGTTTGCACAAGGCGGGATACATGCACTCGAGGCTGATTGGACGAGTAGTTAAGAGGAGAACTGAGTGACAGTAATTGACAAAGGACTGATGTGTTCAGAGTATATAATGGGAGGACCTCGAGTTTTCATTGATCTCCTGCTCTGACATGTGCGGGAGGGAAAGGCGTAATGTAAATTTCACAGCAGTTGATAGCTCCGGGAAAGAGCGAGTAAATAATCATGGCAGACCAGTACAGGATGATGATGATAACGGTAAATGTGCGGGTTTGGTTCCTTGCCAATAATGTTGAGCTCACAGTGTTTTGTATTATTGGATTTGATATGTGACGGTGAACTCCAGCTGATGGGGTGACTGCAAATAATGTGTGTGTGTGTGTGTGTGTATTTATATGCATCTGCATTTAGGGGGTGGGATTGAGGCTGATTATTCCGGTCCGGTTTCCAGTGTCAGTGTAATTAATCCTCTTGTTTTTCTAACCTTGCAGGATTTGGTAAAGAGCCATTTAATGTTCGCTGTGCGGGAGGAGGTGGAAGTCTTGAAGGAGAAGATTTCGGAGTTGATGGAACGGATTTCCCAACTGGAGTATGAAAATACCATTTTGAAGGCAAATGCGACGCAGGAGACGCTAACTCAGATTCAAGTCAAATCCAATCAGCTCCACAGCACCGGTGGGAATTCCAGCGTACCGAATAATAATTCCTAACGAAAGCCTCATCATCCCTTCCGCTCTTTTTATGCCCTTGATGCACACACTTCACATCATCATCATCATTCTTCTTCTTCTTCACCGATGAATCTCCGTGCTGAATGACCCAGAAGTAGATCTTTAGAGACATCGAGCACAGTGGGACGGCACGCGGTTGAAATGATGATGGGATCCTTGACAAAACATTTGGAACGCCCGCCACCCCGGGCTCTTCTCGTCCCAGTTATGAATCCAGAGTCAAAAGAATTTCAAAAGATGCTTCTTCCATATATGATGTTGTTGAGCAAAGAGACCTTTGGTGCGGACTTGGAAAAAGTCTCTCCATATAGATATATATGTACACTTAAATTATATTTCTGAAAATCTGTCGCTTTGACGACGGCGTAATTCTGATCATGACTTCGGTGAGGTAACGACAACGCTGGCCCTGGGGGACTATGATTAATTCTATATAAGTGTCAGGGTCGGGACTGCTGCTCTTGCATATGTAACTTGTTGGAAGAAGAATAATGAAGACAGGGATCAAAATATTATCCAGTTCTAACTATAGTCGTATAGTTATACAAGCATCATTTATATACGTATATGTGCCGAGAAGAGGGCGAAGAGGAGGAGGAGGAGAAAGCATGTGAAGATCTATTATTATTAATTACATTGATAATAATACCAACAACTACACAATGTCGTTAGCCATGCACGTAGCTTCTGCATGCTAACGGTATTGAGCCCCAGTGTGCGTATTATATAGATACTGAATATCATCAGTGATGTATATGGAGATCCTATCTATGTGCCATCCTGCTGGTATCTCGGATATATGCATACGTGCATCTTGTACTGATCTGTGATTCCTTTTGTAGGTAGATGTAAGTAGTGTTGAGGTGGACATTTGCGCGGCCATCCTCACATAAATATAGATGTATACATATTATTATATAAATACATATATATATCGTAATATAAAAGTTTTACTTGTAATCTATATGTGTTTATTAATATTATTATTATTATTGTCATTATTGTTATTACACTAATTACATGTTATTGTTAGTTACAACGCAAACGCTACACATACTTTGTGGATGAGGGAAATGGAAAAAAAATGACGTGGGCGATGATAAAGATATTGATGGTTATATGATGGCTGCGAAGCAGCAGGTTTAAGCAGTTTTACAACTATATATTCTACAATAATATTCCTCTTACTTTTTCCCCGCTTCTCGAATTTAAAGTTGCATACCGGATTATTGCTATTCCATATTATTTTAAGGTGGAAAGAGGCAAGAAATCTGTATACCATTTATTGTTGTGGGAAACAAACATATATTACGCATCCGTAGAGTTACATGCATAAAACATAGACATTCATCTACCTGTTTTTACGATTCTCTGTAATGCAAACACACATATGCATAGCATTAACATATTTGTTTTTTTTGTAAGCGTAACATTAACAATGGAAACCCTGATGGTGAAGCGTGATAGGTACATCTATCTACACATAGATACATCCGAATACCGTAATTTTGATCATCGATACTATAATCAGTTGAATCAGTCGCTGAATCCAGTTGAATCTGTATCAGTTTTTCCAACGGTACATACACACACACTTAAACATTTATGAAACACAAACATTCACGCAGTATGACCATGATAGTAGGAAAAAGTCTGCTTGCAGTTCTGAGTGCGTTGGATAATTAAGAGTTTCTGGTGTGGATCCAGCGTGAGTGCGGGAGCTTTGTAAGTATGACTGTATAATGTATAGAATTCGGATACGCCTTTCGGATCTATATGATACGCTCGCATTTTTTGTTGTTGTTGTTTCCTCTGGTGTGGAATTACGTATACACGATATAACTGTAGTATAGCATATATGTTACTATGTTCTAGCATGAGAAGTTAGTTTCATATTCTTGGTTCCCTTTCTGCGTTCCTTTGTTACTATTAATTAAGAACATGAATGAATGGTGACTACTGAGAGATGTGTTTTTGAATGTTATACACAGTTATATGCTACCCTGAAAAATTCGTGCAGTGTGATGATGGTTGTTTGCAAATCTGTTAAATAGACATACGGTTACTGAGTGAAGACTCCTTTTTGTGAAAATTGATGATCGGTTCGGATAAAAATTACGGATGTGAAATGGGATAATTTATTGTAAACTGTTGCAGCACAATACGTGCAGTGCTGCTTTGAGTTTGACATCGTTCCAGCTATCATCTACCTTCCAGAAAGTTCTCAGTTTTGTCAGTTTGGTTTCTTCGCTTGATCGCTAGGATGGATTGTGCTTGTTGCAGTTATTGTTACTGTTTTTCCTGTGTGCCCGATAATGACATGGAGTTGATAATCTTGATATGATTGTTACTATGGTACTAATAATTTGTAGGATACTCAAACAGACCGCCACAATTTAAAGTAGTACAGTTGTAATTGCGTCCGTGTAGTTAGCCGTAGGCCGTATCGAAAAATGACAGGAGCTGAGAAAGAAGATTAGCTAAAAGAAGAATATTCAAATCCGAATTGTTGTTATAGTATACTCTGCTGTCTGACAAAAAGTAGCACTATGGGAGCAGATTCGGATTATGCCATGTAAACTGTACCTATATATACATAAAAATAGTAATGATAAAGCTGGAGTAATAATAATGTAACTGGGAAGATATATTTGTAGGCAGGTTCTGTTCCCTTTGTACACTTGAGCTATATATAACATGTATCGGGGACCTCTGAGTCTCTAGGGTTTCCTCCAACCGTATTTTATCTACAAGATAATCTGGCGGAGGTAGTGCAATTCATGAGGTTACGGTTTAAACTGTTACGGTGGCAACTCGTTAGCTCCTCATTTGTCAGAGGAAGTGTGTACAGTAGTCTCGTGTGACGACGATGAGATAGGTGGGTGAGAATTCCATGCATCATCAAGACCGAGGATCGTCTATGTGACCTTCAAATCTCGTCCAATTGCTTCCGCCGTCACGAGTACCGCAATTCTGTGTAGGATGGACGGGACGACACTCGAAGTCGTTGGCATCCTGTCCTCGAACCACAGACGCTCCGACATCCTCGCTGCTGTCACTCTGTCCCTTGTGTGGAGATAGGAACGACGCAATTTCTACGGCCTTTTCAGTACTAAGTACCATGTAATAATGCTGTCAATTATTTTTACAATTACTTTGACTTTGTTGTGGTCATTCTAGTAACTGGGGTTGTAATTCATCCGTGGTGATTCGGGAAAAGATGTTACTAAATTACTGCGTCGAATATATTTAGGGTGTGTGGGTGAATATCACCACCTCGGGGACAAGTATTGATTCATTCTTTTCGCCGTGAAACCGATACGAGCCTTGAAGTTACAATACTACTGCTAATGTACTCTCATATTCTCACCCTGCTTGTATAACTCATGAAATGTACTATTAGAATTGGTAAGGAAACAGACACTTACACATACACACAGTCGTAGTTTAGTTCCAAGTCTCAGAGATGTATATTCCAATCCGTTTTGCTGAGGATCTTACGGATGGTGCGCTTGTGTACCTCCATCAATGTAGCGCACCCGCGGAAACAAGCGACTCGAGTGTATGAGCTTCACGATGACAACGTTAAAAGATAGCTGATGCCGGAATGTAGTCAGTATGCTTTGGTTTCATCTCGTTCATTATATCTCTGCTGTCGGAGGACACTGGATGTGCACTCCGTGAGCAATGTTGTTAAATTAATTTTCGGGCCCACCATGTGATGTTTCGTCAGTGCTTGATACGCTATATATATAAATATATATTATTATTATTATATATATAGGAGGACATTGTATTCAGGAATACAGAGGATATATGGTTAAAAGATGCCGGTAGAATTCGGATCCACGGTGTGTTTCTCTGAGGAAAGGAAAATTGTTGAAAAAACGCTGGACAATTGGGTGCGGAGAACCTTTAAATGGGCTCAAAAGTATTATTCTTTTGGACATTGGGTTCCTGATATGGTGGGAAAAAACATTATTATAGTTATATGATGATGATAAATATTATTATTATTATAGTCAGATACAAAGCCCTCTATTGCGGGACGAGTATCCACTCGCGGGAGTGACGGAAATAAAGCAATGGTTATAATTATCGGATAGTAAAGCAATGTTGAAGGAAGTGCTTCAAACTTTTGTAGTCCCTCACATATATATTTAAAGTCTAGAATAACATTATTAATGATACCTATAGTGTAGTTGATGCTATGATTGGCCACTTGTTGCTACAACTTAAAAAAAAGAAAAAGAATTGCTAATCTGCTTATACTGTATAATATACAAATGAAGGTGGGATTTGAGTTGACTGACGAATTGACTGCAAGGTTTGCCCGATTTGAAAAGACTGTTCCATAGTTTATTGTCAATGTAGTTTAAGCAAGGAAATCGTATAAGCATGAGTCAGTGTTGGAATGATGATTTCTTTGAGAACATTTCTGTTGTTACAAGTGAACTGTAAAAGAGCTCCAATACCTTATCTTCATATAAGCGGTGAATAAACATTTTGCTATGCATCACGAAGTTAAATGAAATCCGGTTGTTCTCTCCAAATGTCTTTCATTTAGCAACAATACTATCTATAACTATATAAATAAACTAATATATACTAATATGGTAGCATTCGTCGACAAAGATCAGTTCAAAATGGAATGGATCATATTTCACAAGTAATTGACTTTCATATCGATATGATGGCGTGATGGATACATGACCGTATGCAAGTACACTTCATCACGGGAAGCTGGTCATCTTGAGCGCTACAAATTGAAAGCTAAATTAATACGGTACAGTTTTGCAACAAGTGGAATCACCCCGGAGCCTAAAAGGAGTACATTAACTGTAATGCAGGGATGACAAGGTGACAACAACAACAAAGTGTGAAATTTCATTGTCTCCTATATCACATCCCAAGAATCAAAATGCCTGTTCAGTCCTGTCACAAAAAGAGCGCGTCATCTCGTGCCTCCAATCGCATACAAATGATGGCTCCGGAGCTATGTTTGAGTGGCTTCATGGGTTTTCTGGGTGTTGGCAGCGTCGGCGTTGATGATGATGAATGTGAAAAAGATATAACTTTTACTAGTCATTAATTTGGACTCGGTTGAGAATCACATAACGGCAAGAAAGCACCACCATTGTATCTGCTATGCTAATGACGATGACGATGAGTCAGAAGTTACATGTGTGTGCAGATGCATTTAATGCTTGAAGTGAAATCGAAAGGTGATGTTTCGTCATGGCGATTTAACAAGCGACGTGTTGTGCATGCCGCGGATTAACTCTAGCGGGATGACTTGTGAGTCTGTAGTTTTCACCCCAGTATATATTCTTCCGTTCCGCCTCACCAGTCCTCAAACAAAGTTTCTCCCGGACAGTTCTCCTGGGTCTTGTTTTGGGTTTCCATTGCGCGGATTTGAGGAGTTCAGTATTATATTCACGTTTCTCGCTTCCTGTAATATCTTCAGCAGTCATTAAGGCTTATTTTACAATCGCTCATTTCTGTTTTTGGAGTTATTTTTTCAGTTGCTATGAAGATGTAACGTGGAAGGCGCGGTAGGAGTGAGTTCCATGTACGGAAACAGAGAGAAGAATGGTCGGTTTATTTACGACTTGGTTCATCACTAATGAACATGGCTGTGTCATGATTCAACTTTCTTTGTGCCAGTCACTTCGGAGGGATTCAACGCACACAAATACACACACACACATCAATCTGAAGCGAAGCTACACCAGCAAAAATTTGACACAATATTTTCGCTGAAGTCCGTAAGGGGTTAAGTCAAAGCCTATCGGTAGACATGTGCCTGACGCGGTCAATTATGGGCGGTTAAGGAACTTGGTCAACAATGGTTGAACTGGAAACTTCTCGTTGCGAATTAGATCGTGCATGCATATAATTTTCACTTAGCAACGACCACTATTAAGGTGGGCATAGGCTGAAGGTGACAGGGAGGATGCACTGAGGCATAGAGTGTCATTAAAACCGGTGACCGTAGCGTTCATCCCCCTACTGCCCCATTCTCCTCTGTCTCCCATTGTTTCACCCAGTCAGTCTCCTGCTATACTGTGCCACTCTTTGATTCATCTCCCACCATCCCTCATTCATTCCCCAACACCTTCATTACTTGCTAATTGGATGCAGTAGTACAGCACGGTGCCGACAAAATGGGTCACAAATTATATATTCTTCATGCCTCAGGCTATGGACTTTCCATACGTTGACAGATCAAAGTCCGGAGTGACTTTAACTCCTGTCGTCAGTACCTGTCATCCAAGGAGACAACAATGGCGGTCAAGTCCTTGACTTTGAGTTTTATGTGTCTCCTTCACCCCAATTGCCCATCAGATTTCCCTCTACTTCTTTTCAGTAAGCGTAAACATAACCCTTTGACCTGTTTAACTCAAATTCATGGGATTCCAATGAAACGTATGGAATCAGGTCAAAGCGTGAACTATATATGCTCCCCACAGCTACAATGGCCGTTCAGACTAAATTTCTGGCAGTCTTTGTAATATTCTGATGCTAGCAAGATTCAGCGTGTTTGCCATGGCAGCAGAGTTCTCCTGATGAGGTAGATGTGTTACAAGCAATGTATTTGGCATGTCAGTTTTACCCCTCCCTCATAGATCCGCTTGATTTTCTAACCATGGCAAAGGATAGGATCAATAAATTTTCAATTATACAAGTTTCACCTGTGATTCGTCTGATTAGAAGTAAATTCGACAGAGTTTATTCAATTTTTAAATTTTCGGTACATGCCAGAAAATGCTCCAAGGAAGCAAGGGAGCTGCAGTTACAACATGAATTCAAGTTTTTCTGAATGACTATTTCTTGAAAGTGCGTGTCCCCACAGACAGCTTATGACCAACTTATTAGGTGGTCATAATCGTACGCATAACAGACAGAGAGTGGGAGTTATGGAGGAAATTTTCCTTGTCGGGATGCGCACCGTGGTTTCGTGCATGTGTATAAATATGTATATATGCACGAAATCACGATGCGTTTATGGATTCCAAAACAAGCAATGGCCTCTCGGCGAAACACTTTCTCCCGGATGCCAAGAATACGAGCAGGTTATGTACACACCTACTGCTCAGAGCATGTTATCCTTTCTGAGCAACCCTTTCTTCAGGTATTAGGGCAGATATGTGTATAAGTACATCTTCATCTGTCGTAAGCCTTATACAAGGTTTATGTGAGCAGATAGCACTTGCCCCTCACCATCCGAGATGTGCATGTTAATGCATCTCGTTTTTACCATAGATACTTATCCATCAGGGGATCCCATCGCCGCAGAATATATATGCTATGGTGCGACGCAATAAGTGGACTTGAAGGACTACTACGAACATCAGATCACCCGCAACAGAGGTGGAGATTGGAAAGGGTTGTGGGGATTACCCATCTACTCTTGTTTTTTCAAAGGGGAGCATTTCCTCCTCTCACATCTAATTTCCTAAACATCGATTACGCAGTACTTTTTCCCCTTGTAGAGGTCCTACTTTAATAGGGTCGGCGGTCGTGTGTTTAACTGTAAATTGTCGGCCTTATGGGATTCCCTCGCGTCCTTGGGGGTTTGACGGTCCATCAGAGATCAGAGATTCCCTATCCCACAGCACATATCATCACCGTTTTGCATGATCTGGAAAGTTGTATATCGGTAGACGACACCCATCCTACATGCAAAAAGGCATACCACATGTAAATTCCTCAAATGGGCTACCAACACAAATTTAAACCTCACCCCAACTTGATGACATAACGCTCCCACATGTTTCGTCACAAAGTATGACTCTAGTTCCCGTTATTATATATGCAAACAACTGGCTTGGGGTGATGCAGTAAATGATTAGAAATGTCAGCACATACGGTCAGAGCGCATGGATGCAAATGCGGTCGTATCTATGACTACGTCAGCCAAGGGGGTAATGGAACAAAAGGTATACGGCCTAACGGTTATGTTACAACGACTTCCACGAATCCTCTCATTAATAAAGACATGCCGTGGGCTGAGGACACCCAGCCTCTTATTACATTCATGCACCAAACAGGATGACAAACAGTTTCCCTTTCGTTGACACTTCTTACCTCCATCAGAATGACAACGGTATTCACAACAAACGCAAAAACAAGTCCCAGCCTGTATGAGTGGGTGGCATAGATACAATGTAAAGTGTGTAGTCTTGAACCGGCACGAGCTGTGGGAGTCAAAACTTTATCAGTCCTGTATGTTTGAAGTTGAAGCCTCACAGGTCTGCCATCTTCGATCGTTCGAAAGAAGGAGCTTGATGAGTTGCATTTTGTAAATATTCCACGAAATTTTCCTTCATAAAATCCTATACTTGGTCCTGTCATAAACTGTGTATAATAATATTAATAATAATAATAATAATAGTAATAAGGGAGGCTCTTTAAAGGCGCAGAGGAGTGGTGCTGGTTACGAAGCCGGCCGAAATAAACGTGATTCTACATGGTAGTATGTTGGAGATGGTGCAGTGCAGTGGTGATTCTGCTGGTGGTAGTGATGGTGGTTGTTATGTTGCGATGCTGAAAACGGGAAATCCCATATACTCTCATCTCTGTATGGCATTCTCACTTTCGTTTCTTTTATCAGGTGGGTTCGTCTCTCAAGTGAAATCTAAAAGGTACCAACTCAGGGAACGTGTGACTACGAATGCACAAGAGGAGCCTGTCACAGTCACTGGCAAGATTTTGAACGTGCTAGTGCTAGTGTAAGAAGGCGCGGAAGGTTGGAAGGAAACTGAAATTGTGCGTATGTGTGTGTGTGTATGTGTGTATGTGTGTGTGTTTGCCAGCGTTCTGCAAGTGTGAGAGACAATAAGAGCAGTACACTTACTCATACACACAAGCTTTTCATTTATTTCCCATTTAGGAACCTTTAACTTTGTCCTCTCCATCTCTCTCTCTTATTGCTCCCTCGAAAAGTTTCTTCAAACTTCAGTAGCGGGGTTTCCCTCAGCACATCTCTACTCCGCGTCAAGTCTCCACTCTGTGAGTGTGTGTGTACACTTCATAAGTTTTCTTGTTGTTTCCCTCGCGTGCACTCACCTGCTCGTCTGTTTTATCCTGTAGAACTTTCTATCACTCTTGCAAAGTGTGCGGTGGAGCCTTGTGTACAGAAGCCGGGATAATAAATTTCGACTACTACACCGTACCCGCTCCATTTTTTGCTTTTAAGATTCTCTCCGGATTTATGTGGAAAATTGCCGGACTGTGACTCTTCGTGATTTTCAATTCTGTGCCAAATGTGAGCTGTGGCGAAGCACTGCCGGGCTTTATCAAGTGGACATCGACGACTCCGCGCAACCATAGAAGAGAACGAAATCAGTGTCGCGGGATATTTATGGGCAAAGTTTCCTCTGTCGTGACAAGATGAATGTGATGATACCTGGGAAAGCTAGTACTGGAGGCTTATGAGTCTACCAATTAAGTTACAGCTATGTGCACCGGCTATTCAAACGACTGAAAGTCTTGTATGGTCCACAGACTTTGCACAAACGTCATCTTCCACTCTTCTCATTACTACCTTGGTGGTCTAGTGACTTTGGATGCTAATTCCACCATATTATTTCTGCTGCTGCTGAGAGCGGACGAACTGGCTATTGTAGCGTGCATTTAAATATGGCAAAGAAATGGCGGACACGCGACCGGAGTCTTCCGGTTTTCCTTGTCGCCACACTCTTACTTTTCCCCAGCCTTACACATGGCCAAGGATACTTGGAAGGAATGGGTGAGTTGAATATTATTGTTTTAATTAAACTGTTACTCAGCGTTTGGATACTCTTTTAAAGTAATACCATGAATTGGTACTACTTTCTCTTCAAAATATAATTATCCTCTTTTTGCATTCAATTATTCGTCATCACCCTCGTAATCACATTCTCATGAACGCAAACCAACTGAGCCGTGAGTCAGGAGACGATGCAATCATTTTTCTCTAGATCGTTAGATCATTCCCGTTATGTTATGACTGCTCTCACCTTCAACCTCCTGTATCTGCTATAAGTAAGGTATTACGAATTCTTGGAATCCACTGCAGTGGCGTATCAGTTGTTCTCACGCACACGCGGATTAACCGCAGTGACCTGATGTGGCATGCTGAGCGACTTGGAAGTTGAATGAAGGAAGAATGCAAAACTGTAAATATGCAATCTTCCCATTTCGCACATGCCTTCTGAGTCACTTTCGCTTTAAGGAAAATCTGCAGGAATTTCATGTGGGAAGGCCTCTCGATAAGGATCGTAAATAGTCTGTCATCATAGCCCGTCACTGTGCAGATCAACTGAAGCATCTTGATTTGCCCTACATATGAGTGCTGTACACCAACGAATATGTGATGTAACGCGGCCGGAGTGTCGTAGTATTAAGGACGGTTCACCTCCCTGTGGACACAGATGATACTCCTCATAGTCACCCAATATATTACAACTTCCGCCTCTTATGGTTACAGTTTTACCTCACTGCAATTCCATTTGTAAACGGTTAGTCCACATTTAATACTCAATTATCCCTTAATGTTAGCAGTTAATGGGATGAGAAATGGATGTTGACATAGTTTTCAGTCCTATCCCCGTCTGCTTCATTTCCTGTTATGCACTTAGAGAAGCCATAGGGTTTAAGTGGCATGTAAACAATTTTTACCACCAGAATAATTATTTCTATATCAACTTCTGGAAGTCGACCGTATTCAAGTGGACGTTTTTTTTGGGGTAGAATTCAAAATTGTCCATCCCTTGTCAGCTTTGAATGACATCGTATTGCGACGGACTGCAGCCTTTAGAACATAATATTTTCTACATCAGGAAAAGCACAGAAGGATGATTCGTAGTAATATTCCTTGCATGAATCTTATATGAGCTGAAGAATCTCCATTTACATGCATATTTCAAGAGGTAGCCATCGTCGCCGGGAGCAGTTGGTAGTTGTTCCTCCTAATGGAAATTCTTAAGGATTATGCCTTGAGGGATGAAGCAGTATGGAATCACAAGGAAAACCTTAGGAGAAGAGATAAATGGGTTCGTCAAGCACGACAGAAATCTGGGATGTTGTGGGTTAGTAGTAAGCACGTGTAATAATGTTATGGAGGCAAAAACTGGGACAGTTGTTGGAACCAATGGAACTTGCCTCCAGGATGAATGGGAGGAAAAAGTGTGTGCGTGTGTGTTTGTGAATGCTCACAAAGGGATAGTGCCATGTCATGTTGGAGATTAGGGATGCAAAAGTGGGAGAGCTCCGTCATTTTCCGTGTACATACTCTGCCAGACGACAGTGAATTACTCAGTGTATTTTTTTTTCATTCCAGCTCTGCCCTTCGGAATCTCGCGACCGGTTTTCTCCTTCAGACCCCCAGTCATGAGTTACCAGCCGCGACACTTTAACCTTCCGTCGATGGGAAAGGTGACAGAGACGCTGGGAGCTCTGAATGCACTGGGAAGGTACTTCCTCAAGATGAGTCACCCGGCTGGTGGTGAAGCAAGTCTAGTTACCACCACTACCGAGAGCCCGTCTAGGGAGTCAGAGTCGGAGGAGAGCGCTGAAGAGTATGTAGGTGCTGCTAGCCACCACCAACCACAGAGTGAAAAGATCTCACAAGCTCCACTTTCTGTGGACCCTGCTGAGGATGAGGAGTTGGGTAGTGCATTGTACACGCTGGGCCGAAATGTTCTCGGGAAGGTATGTACATATACGGCTGCTCAACGCTGGATAATGATGAAATTGATGAAACTGGAAAAGAGCTGACTTGATGATCTTCAATTCTTGTAGAATGTAACCGATACGTTGGTCCCAGTTGTGCAGTCAGTTAACTCAATCGGTAAATTTTTGCCGCCGTTAATCTACCGGGATGGGAGAATCATTTTGGGGAGCCCCACTAATGCTACCAAGGATGGGGGGACCATAAAGGATGTCGTATGCACGACGCCTTCGGGGAATTCTGGAAAATGCCTCGACCTCTCCGGCTGTCCCTCCCTCCTTTTTGACCTTAGTAATCTAAGAAAATCCCTTTGCTTCAAAGCCCTTTTCGTCCCTGGAGTTTGCTGTCCCGACAGACCGGAGAAACCAAATAAGAAGCCACCGCCGATTGAGATTTTAACCACTAGCCGTCCTGCCATTGATAATCGACCACCGCCGATTGCAGACACAACCACGAAGCGTCCTTCCTTTGTAGACGAGGGGATCCCCACAAGAGATTGTGGAAGAGCGGAGGCCCCTAGCTTTCGGATCGTCGGAGGTGACAAGTCAGCGCCGGGTATGTGGCCTTGGATGGCAGCCATCTTCCTTCACGGACCCAAAGGGACGGAATTTTGGTGCGGAGGGACCCTAATTTCCAAGAGATACATTCTAACTGCAGCTCACTGCACCAAGGATCAGAAGCAAAAGAGGTATGTGACATATTGTTCTGGTTGTTTGCTCTGTGGGAAGAACGGAATTTATATATGCGTAGAAGAAGAATTAATGTGAGATTGTATTTATTTCACTTTCAGTTTTAGTCCTAGACAATTTACAGTCCGACTTGGGGATTATGACCTGGTGAAAACTGATGACGTGCCAACTCCTCAGACCTTTAGGGTTATTGAGATAATTGCTCACAAAGAATTCAATGGGCATGGCTTCTACAACGACGTTGCCCTTCTTAAGTTGGATCGGGAGGTTGACTACACCCGATTCATCTCCCCCATTTGCTTACCCATGGGGCGCACTCGCGTGAATAGCTTCGTGGGAACTTACCCTACCGTCATAGGCTGGGGTACGAACAAATATGGGGGGCGGGAGCACAATGCACTTCAAGAGGTCAAACTTCCAGTTTGGTCAAACACAGACTGTGACCGAGCTTATTTCCAGCCAATTACAGATATTTTCTTGTGTGCTGGAATTCCTCAAGGAGGCAAAGATGCCTGTCAGGTTAGAGAATTTTCTAGTATAAAGTATGAACACGACTAGGTTAGCAGATAATGCACAGAATGACATGAGATAATTTGGGTCAATATGATTGACTGGTTCTTAATTTCGTAGGGTGACTCTGGGGGACCACTGATGCTAGAGTTGGATGGACGCTGGGTACAGATAGGGATCGTATCCTTTGGCAATAAGTGCGCTGAACCGGGGTACCCCGGGGTGTATACTAGAGTTACTCAGTTCCTGGACTGGATTCAAAGCAATGCCATCTGACAAACTTTTCTATTTTAACGAATTTCATACCCAGTGAAGAAAGTATTTTTGCACATTTTTGTAAAATTTATATACCTTATTTATAATAGTTTAAGGAATTCCCCTGTAACATCATTTAAGAAAATGAAAGAATTTGATACGAATGGGTGACTCCGAACAAAACTCGGTTGATGGAGCAAAGGACAGAGGAGAACGACAGATGAACTCCATCAAAACTTTATTATTATTAATATTATTATTGAATAAAATTTTTCGGGCAACAACGTGCCTAATTTTCATACACGTATCTGGAAAACTAAAAATCGTCGTGACGGACTACATAACTTTTGGAGGGGCTAACCTGCCGTAACCGCCTATAGAAGTCAAGTAAACTGTCATGATTAAGTACATACCGACTATGACTTCCTGTCAAGTGTGCCAAACAATTACAATGTGATTGCAGTAGGCGAGAGATATCGCAGAGAGAACAGAGAACCAACGGATCACGGGGATATTTTCATACTTGGCTTGCTTCACACTCCCTTCACTCCCTAAAGCTGGCAGTTATTTAATTTCAAAGGTATACGGAATATCTAACAACAACGGTAATAGTTGAAAGGAAATTGATAAAGAACATTAAAACTTCGGATAACCTATCAGTAGCAGAAAGTACAACTCCCTTCTTTTCCTAACAGTGTTTTGAGCGCCATAATGTGTGCGTGTTCACAACACATGTGGGGAACCCTGTTAAGCTCCTTCTAACAGTTTGGCATCTGTCGGTCACAACACCAGCTTACTTGTTCCATATACATCAAAAGGTAATCTACTTATTTAAATAAAGAATAATAGACTACTTGCAAAAAGAAGCACTGACTAGCGCGCAAATCTTTCCTCGACTTACTTTTTGTAGGAAATGAAACAGCAAACGTCCCAGTACGCTTGACCAGAAAAGATACTACTCCTTTGACTTTATAAAATGCTAGTTGAATGTTGAATCTGCACTCATACACGCTTGTACGAATAAAAAACGTCACCATAATATAAGTCTCCACAAAAATAATTCGGAGCTGAAACTGTGTGGACAAGAGGAAACTGTGCGTGACATTTACATTTCGGTGAGACAAGCCATGTCGTATAACCTGGGAAACATGGTGCGCTTGATAAGCTGCAGAACAGTTATTGCCTGTTGCTTTCACGGTTAAATTGGACCATAGTGAATCTTCACCTCGATATACATTTTCCTAAAAAATTTTAAAATCACTCTTTTTCTTGAAAATGACGCAGGACGCATAAGGGCATTAACACATCTCTCATACACACCGTTCACCTCTCACATTGTCAGTCATATAATTTACCACATTACATTGTTGGAATTGTGCAATAGTACCGCTTTTCCCGCAGTTGTTGGTATTACAAAGAAATCTGCTTGTCGATGAAAAAAATGATGAATCCTTCCGGTTTCAGTAAAAAGTGTTTTATGAACATTGCAAGACACATTTGTACGCTTCCCAACGTCGTACACACATCGTGGACTGACAATCCACTGGACACTCGCACTGAGGACTGAACTGTTCACTTCAAAACTTGATTATCCACATATTTTACAATACGATGCAGTTGCTCTGCCTCCTTCGTATAGGTTCAGGTCGAAGAACAGCTCTCACAGCTTCATCAAAAACCTGAAGAATTATATTCACTTTTACAAAATCAATTAAAAAGTTGGGAGACGGGGGAGAAGTTACTGTGACAAATAAATGACGTACCTGTCGCAGCCCACGCTGCGTTAGGGCAGAGCATTCTAAATATTTCACAGCTCGAATTTTATTGGCTAATCTTTGTCCTTGTTCCCGCTTAATAGGCGAAAGACCCTGTTCTCCCAGTTGAGCTAGAGTTTCCTTGTCTTCCCGCAGATCCAATTTTGTACCTGTGTTTGCGTTTGCACCGAAAACCATCACATAAATTTAGAACCTGCACACGTTCCCCAACTTGGTATCTAACATAATATCAATTCACGTCACACTACAGTACTTTCCATTCTTCGTCCAAAAACTAAGCTGAGTGCGCGTCCAACAACGAAAATTTCCAACTGGCACGCAAACTCAAATGGAGAAGCTTACCGATGAGGAGAATAGGAGCATCTGGACAATGGTGTTTTATCTCGGGATACCACTTTGAGGTTACATTTTCATAAGACGATGGGCTCACAATGGAAAAACATACAAGAAAAACGTCCGTCTGAAACCACAGAATAAGATCAACTTAATTAATGAACAGGGAACAAGTTTAACCAATTACCATGGTTCAGTAGTTAGCAACGCATCTTCAAAAAATACATTAAAATCATGCGGCTAAAGAATTCGTTTGTAATTACAGGATGTAGATTCTATGTACTCTGTTTCGGAACTCATGAAAAAGACATTTTTCATAGTTAACAACTGAGAGCAGAATACAAAACATTACGCACGACTGTGACTCATAACCTCCCATTGATGATGATATGTAAAGAGATATACCTGCGGATACGACAAAGGACGTAGGCGGTCGTAATCTTCTTGACCCGCAGTGTCCCACAGACCTAAGCTAACTGGGATGCTGTCAACAACCATGGGGGCGGAATAGTTGTCGAATCTGTAAGACAAACCAGAATTCGTAAATCATGTACAAGCAAGACCGCAGCCCAATAGAAACAGTGAGCGACGCGTAGACAATTCCATTGGTTCGTCCTTATCAATATTGTTATCAGCTTCATACTCTTCTTCACGGAAAAGCCGGAATTTGGTTAAGAAAGCGAGACTTACACTGTGGGAACATATTCACCGGGAAAACTATCCGTCGTGTAGGAGATGAGCATGCAAGTTTTCCCCACCGTCCCATCACCCACCACTACACATTTGATCGGTCGTCCACTAGACATTTTGAAGACTAAACAATACTGACTCCGTCACAACCGCTTACTGTCGTCGACCCTTTTACAATATTTCACATTCAGCTTGTGTCGTGTTCCGCATAATTTTAATGGCAATGAATGACTACGGTTCAAGTTATCTCACTTCACTGCAGTCTGGAAATCGGGTACAGCTCATAAAAATATACTCGATGATTCCCTGATTACGCTCCACAGTTCCATATGACTTGTCCTTCAGGAAGTGATTTTATGTTCCACCATTTCTTCACAGCAACACGTTTAAAAAGTACGCTCAACATGAAGTTTTGCTTTTAAAAAACCACCTTTACGTCAGCACAGCATTAAAATAGGGTGAGAGCTGACTCTAAGTGTAATGAAAGTCAACTTTGAGCGGCCTCTGATGCTTCCGGTTTCCAGGCTTCAAGGTAAAAGTGTGTAGGGGTAAGAGAGGGCTTTTTCAAGCTGATTTTCAGAGTGCGTGTGGGAAAATCGTGAGAACTGTGGCAAAAATACTGAAAATACCCTGACGTATTTTCAATGAGAATGATTCAACCACTGCAAACTGCCAACTTTTGGTCACACCGAGTTGCTCTGCTCATGTAGTCAGGAGTTGCAGCAGCTTCTTGACAGTTGCCCAGGAACAGAATATAGTATGATGCCAAGAGTGTCTGGCTCTCAACCCTTTCGTCCGTCTCTCACTATGACTGTGTGAACGCGGTTCGTTGCTGTATGATAGCTTGTTCCAATGCAGAAGCTCGCGGCCCTCCTCGTACACGGTGGGTAAAACCACTGATTAAAAATTGGATTCGCTTCTCTTCCACTAGTATATATTGTGTATTTACGGACGGAGACGGGGATCGGAGCAGCGGGCTTGTGATTCTGGTTAAAATACTGAAAAACAGACGCGTATTATTTCCACGTTGAAAGTCATGTATTTCCAAGAATTTCAAATATAAATTCCAAATATAGCCTTTTTGCTACTAAATCGGGAGAGGGGAAAAACGAAAGCTTCGGATGAATCGTTCGCGGTGGGAAGTAAGTAGCTTTTGTGTATGCATGCGATAATCCTACGGCATACGGCCAGAGCAGGGCAGAGCAAAGCGGAGCAGCAGATCCCACGGAATAGGAGACATGAAGCCAGTGGGACAAATCCACTGTTGAGAACTGCATAGAGAGAGCCCTTCCTATTTATACATGTTATCCCCGTCGTCGTTGTTGTAGCGCCGCCAGTTCAGTGATGTCTCGCACCAATAATCGTACCCGATTCTATGCATGTATATCTCGTTAGTAGTGTGAGAGGGGTCCTTCACTCTCGCCTATGTGATAAAGCCCGAAAAAAGACCTGCATTTGTTTACGCTCGAGTAAGGGCGCATGAGTGATCAGCTCAAACAGTTAGGATTATGTATGGACACATATATATTGACGGAGAGAACTTAGTGTTTTCTCCTATACTCACCAGTCGTCGGAAACTCTAAAAACTGTCTCCTCCGCTTTCCGGGCTCGTCCACGTCCAACTGTGTTCATCCTGTTCCTGTACCAGGTTCTTCCCATAGACTTTCCACCAACAATAACAACATCCCGGAACTGCCCTAAAAATAAAGGTACTGTACGACCAATCTCTGAGCAGAGAAAATACTGGAAATACTAACCGAGCCCAAATCCCTGGAATGAGAGTATATTTACGTGTTATGTTGTCTATGATCCAGAATAAGTCCTGTCCTTCAAGTCCCACGAGTTTCTAGTGAGGAGTTTGCCCTTTTGTTCATACTTTGTCCCCTTGTAACAATTCATATTAGTGGTGGGCAATTGCAAGGTGACATGGGACGGGATGTCCAACAATAACTTTACGTCAGGATTATGGAATACTAATATAATATACATACCGATTCTGCAGCTCAAAATCCACCTTTCCACGTTTTTCCAATCTGAATCCTTTATAACAGTGCCGGCAAAGTTCAAACGGCCGTGACATTAAAGGAGGTTGGATTAAACTTAAACTCTTCGAAATACTTTTGCATTTCAAATTAGTAATAGTAACTGATTAACTTTTTGGATTTCTTGTGAAATTTTTTAATATATGGGTTCAACAACTTGTTTCCACGCAGGCGAATAATGAAAGAACGGAGCTTTTATGAAATTGCAGTGGAATTTCGGCAATGTTCACAATTCATGCGACTATGTGCCACACGTACTGGAACTGGAACAACAATTAATAAATACAAACTAACAAATTTTAAATTACATTAATATTAATTACTAAAACTAGGCTAAAAGTATATTAATGCAGGTGATGCTGAAGGAAGCATATTTCGGTGAGTACGAATTCGTTATCTAAAGACCAACAGAAACATGTGAGATGCATGATTTCCCCCACACCTTAAGATCCTGTAGTATTCTAGCAGTGAGTGAGGGTAAGAGGTAAGCCGATGGTAGTGTGCGCGACTGATTTTAGGCACATCTCGGAGGTCTGCTGTCTGCTCTGTATGACTCACGCAGAAGTGAGGGAGCAACATAGGCATACACCCAGGCAATAGCTTGTAAAGTCATTAAAACGAACTGCGTAGAGAGCAGTGGCAGCCTCACATCATAATGTTAAGGCTGACGTCTCACTGCAGCATGCAACCGCTACCGCATAAGCCACTACTAAACACTGGACACTTAACTTTCCTCAACTTGCAAAGTGTTATGATATGATAAATTATTGATGACGACGGCTGCCTATGAAAGTGCTTACGCTCATTTCGAAAACGTTTCAAATGCTGGAGCCTGAGAGTACTTACAACTGCCACATGTCCTCAACTGTCCCCGGAATTATAACAGAATCCAGCGTTCTATCCCGTGTCCCAGGCTGGGTCATTCCAACAACCGATACTAAGCTAATGTGCTCATATGTTGTTCATGTTACCGATTGCTGTCCCCAAGGAAGTTTTACGGGACGAATGTAGAAGTACTATAGAAACTTGTTTTCATTTTCTATATGTCGCTACCCTAGTGGAACCTGGAGTTTTGGAGGAGACGGTGGCCACAAAATGACTGTTCGCGCTTGATGTAAGATTCGTTATAATCTGTAGAGCTTTGAAACATCATAAGTACGATGTAAGGACATTGAGAGGAGCATCTTTGCTGCACATACGTGAGGAATCTCCCGACAAGAGTGAAAAAATTCTCAAGCTCCAAGTAATAGTTACTTTTACGAGCGGTTCTTCTCTTCTTTGCTCAAAAAGATCATAACGTTAGCGAGGATCATGTTAGTTTTGTAACTTCAGCTGTTTCATAAAGAGCTCACACTCGTGGGTGATGATCGATTTATGCTCACGGTATGCTTACATTGAATCCTCCACGACTGCGTCCCAACGTCAGGATCAAGCTGCCGATCGTCGCTGTGTGTGTATGTGTACGTACGTAGCCAATTTTAGCATATGCTTCTGGATCTGGAGTCGGAGCAGGATATGGTTCGTGATACAAGTCTGGGTCTGTTCCAAGTAGAAATTATCCCAAAAATGGTTGAAACCAAAAACATGATTATTTTCCTGACGCTCGCCTTGGATCGTAGGCATCATTGGCATCCTGTAATGACTTTCCCTGTAGACATCTTCGTGACTTTCAGCAGCTGTTGCTGCAGAGGCCGACAAGGTTGACAGAAATGACTCTCTTCTTTCATTCATCCTCAATCCCTTGGGTATCGTAAAGCTTGACAACAGCTAATTCCGTCTCGGAAAAAGCAGCAGCAGCGAATGAACTCTCACGCACGGGTCAATGCGGGGAAAATTGGATCCTCATACACACACAACACAGGACGAAACACGCACATGAACGCAATCTCCTCCTGAAGCAGGAAAAACACGGGAGTGAAGAAATCCGGTTTATTGACGGTGGGTTGAATCAAATTGTATTCTAGCGTTCAAACATAACGGGTATATGTATAGTATATAGGATTCTCAGACTTTATAAGTTCAATTTATTTCAGTAAACTGTTCTCAAAGCACACAAGCCGGTGGTAGGCAAACAAGTTAGTAATAATGATCATTCGTGTTTAAGAACTGTGTGCCAGGGGGACTGCTGTAGCCGCGTGGACAACCACCAGCACCGCTGTGAGAGCAGGAGTACACAGGTGTTAATCTTGTATTTACCAAGCAATCTCAAGAGTCTCACCTTGGGGTATAAGAATGTATACAAGCGGTCATACGGTCATACACATATTTCTTTAAACTAATGTACTTAGATAACAAGCGAATCTCTGTACTACTTTCATTACATACATTGGGCGCAATTATGTTTTAATTGTACTATTATTGTAAGATTCCTATATCAAAATCCTGTGTACAAATGACCTGAAGTACGACTTAGAGTACAGATGCCCGTAGTAAAGAGTGACTTGATTTTGATAATCTACTAAATATGTAGCTTCGGAAGATCCCTTCCTCCCACTTTCCACGTAGTGCAAGCAGAGAAGAGATGGGAAGCCTGTGTGAGATTGCCGGATGTAATACTACTGATTGGTAATGAGTTTGACAAGCAGACTTCTCACAACATATAATTATTTTCTCGAGACCTCAAGGGTGAAGATATGGTGACTCTCAATAAATCCAACGTCTTTCGCCTCTTCGTCGCAACACCCAACAACCACTAACTGTGATGGGCAGGATACAGCATACAGCTCCCTTGTTATACAATGAAGAAGTCCCACAAATTCTTGAGATACAAAATGTAACTTTCCTGTTAAGTAATAAGCAAACACGTACCTTGGGGAGTTGGCTATCGGAATAAACTTATCCTACAGTGATGCTTCTATTAAGGACGAGGAACCGCTAATTTCAAGTTATGTATCAAAATTAAAAAAAATGTCTTGCAATATGTTTCCCTCTATGGGTTTTACATAATTACTTTTTCACTACTAACATCATACCCCATGATACAATCACTCTTAGGTCCATCTAGTAATGAGCAAATCCACTCCCTTCGCCGATCAGAATCAGTTCTCTCATCTTCACATGTTGCAAATTTGTAAAAACAAAGTAGAGCTGACTGCTGGAAATTTTCTGGATTAGATTAACTTAAGCCTTAATGCTATATAACTGTCGTGCTTAATTTAGATTTTGGGCAATGAGTGCATTTTGTGTTCTTCAATCGGACCGAGCTAACAGATTACAACTAATGTACAAAAATTGAAAAGTAGAATATAAAATTGATGTGAAGTTTAATATCGCAGCGCTTGACACCAAACAAGTACAAAATCGATGTGTGTGGGTGTGTGGCGAGCATGTCGTCCTACACATCCTACTTACTACTACTACAACAGCCGTAAACACGAGCATATTTCCAGTCATGTTCATTTAAGCATTTCATTCGTCAGAACGAGGTGAGCACAGGTTGAACGCTGCGTTCAGCCTGAAAAACCAGACAGCAATGGCCACATCCTTCTTCCAAAAAATTAGGTTACCCTTTAAACCCTTCCGGTTCCATTCACGTTTAATTTTATAGACTAGCCGGATCGAACCACAAAACCTTTGCTAATACCACCGCCAATCGTTCATCCATTCCACTACCTATCGACGCTAATCATAGATGAAAACTCACGATGCTGTGCCTAGTACTAACTAATTTGCACACACAAACTGTACTGTATAGTTAACCCAATATTTATGCAGTAGTGTAAGCTATAGTTTTTATGTACAAGCTTGGTACATTATTTGTTCCATTAGCTGCCAAACATTTACATGTCTCATTCTTACTCGTGGTACAGTCTAAACGTTTAAATACATGGTCTTACTGAATGAGCCAACGGCTCCAATAAGTTTATCCGAAACACGGAAATTTTCGACGTTCACGACATGCTTATTTGTAATTTCCATGTTCATTACTGAATCAAGTTTTCCTACTTTCTTTGAGCCACCTGTACACAGAACATTTAGCTCGTGCTTGAAAAATCGTGAAATACTCATTGGAATTGGAGGTCTGTTCAACTCAACTCAACAAAAACGGAACGAAACAAAGACGAACTACAAATTTTCATTTATCTAAAATGAAAACAACCAAAATATAATGTCATTCTTAAATGCGTTGCATTAGAATTTAAGGATTTGACAAAACATTAACCCTATCGGCTAATCTAGAAATGTCGACCCTAACTAGGCTCATCGCTTACGCTAACTCTCTCGACATTTTAGTGACTTCCAGTTTCATTGGTGAATAGTATATCATATTAGTTTTAGCAGCTCCGACAGATACAATTTTCCTTTCACTCACGCCAACGAATGAGTGGATGAAGACAGGAAAACAAATAAACGCTAGATGGTATCAACAGTTAAATAAGGTACATCCATCATTTCAATAAATTCACATAGACGAAAGTGATTGAGATTGCAAGAAATTATAACAAAACATAAATGCATCGTTGCTCAACGATTACACAATAACTTAATTATTTTCGGAACATTTCAAATCAATCGTTAGTTCGGTCATATTGACCGTAAAAACACATTTTGGGCAGCACTATGTTGTCAGTTCACACAAACACCGCGCGTTTTCACTTCCTTCCAGTATTGTCCGCTACTTTAGTAAACCTATACCACCGAGGTCAACAGCCTTTTGACTGCCGTTCATTCAATTACAGTTACTTGCAAACCCGGATAAAGGAGACAAAAGCAGCAAGACAGAGGCCAAACTGCAGTTTTTACGAAAGAAATGATAAACTCATTCGACAGATGAACGTTCACGAGACCCTTATTTCTTTCAACACGAGGAGTTCGATGGTCGTGGAAGAGCACGAACGAGATACAATTTCTCCCCTCGCTGGTTTGTGTAAATTGGTGCTCTTTGGTAATGCTCAACGAGCTGATCCAAGTTGAGAAATTTTCTTTGTCCAATGCAGAATTGTCCATTTTCAACGTGTACCCTAAAATGCTTGTTTCTTCCTGGTGCCTTCAGCGACACTGAAAAATCTCCAGCCTGAAAGACAACAATATTTTAGAGTAAACATTTCCCCTAAAAGCAATGGCAAAGTAGTGAGCACTTTTAACATTGAAGACGTGTGACTGTTGCAAAAAACCTGATCATTCAACGGAAGGTAGAAAATACGAAATCAGTATTCAAATGATAAAACTGCAACATAAACTCTTATCTCCTTACTCAAGCCATAGGAGCACAGCCAATGTTAAAGTAATGCTACAAATAGCGAGTATGATAAGTTGAATCGCAAAATATTTAGCACTTAATGATCAACATATTGCTAATTTATCAGAGTAATTATGATAGCTTACATTCGTTTCGGAGTCACGAATAAGGAAGTCCCCATCCAAACCACGGTCGTTAAGCAACTGATCACACTGCGCTCGTGAGATACTGCCGAAGTACCAAGCTTTTCCAGCTAAAACTGACTTGTCGTGTATATTTCTATTGTGGTGGTTATTCACTCCATTGGTTTCTCTTAGCGGTTGTGTTAAGAATTCGCTTAACTCCTGCAAGTAGTTACGAGGTACCAGTCCAACCTGACCATTGGAATTCCGAGCTTTGAACCAATCTGGATCCGAAGCGGGTCGATCCACTATTTCTAAACGATCTCCTTTGTCAAAACTCAATTCCTGATCATTCTGCAAAAATGGACAACAAATAATTGCATTCTTGTGCACTCCTCTCATAATCCCCAACACAAAGTACATGAGCCATCGTACCTGGGCAGTAAAATTGTACAGAGCGACCATAATATCAAGGACATTTTCGGCCATCGCATACGTGTGTACTGTTTCATCCTCCACTTCCTCTTGAGTGTAATTTGAAGGGAACCAGCCGATGCTATTACCATACTGACCTTTCCACCATCCATCATTTGATTTTTCCAATATCAGAATCCTAGTTCCTTTGATTAAAGCGAGTTCATCCATTTGTTGAGCTTGGTATGCATATTTCACTATTGCTGTTCCAATGGCCTCTTGAGGATCTAACGGTCGCTGTTTGAAGTTCCCAACCTGCCCATTATTGTATCCGCCATGGGATGGGGATATATGAGTAGCAGGTGGGACTTCTATAGATCTCGACGGTGAATTTGGCAATGTCTTCGAACCGGAAGATGTCTTCTTAACTTTCTTTTTAATGCTGAAACAAGAAATATGTTTTCAATAAAATTAATTTTGCTAATTAAAAGCCTCTACAATCATGGAATCATACAACTTGGAAAACTATGTCTTTCAAAATGAGGGCGAGATGAAATACCTGTCGAAAATCGAAGGTTTCTCTCTCTTGACGTAATTGCTCGGTACATATCCAGACTGACTTCTGGCATTTTGGACCCGCCACCAATGTTTGGAGTCATCCAAGAGCAAGTATTTTTCATTTTTTCGCAAGTCCAACTCTTGCGCACCTTGAGCTGTGTAATCGTATTTGGCTATCACATAGCAGAATTCGTCCATTGGCCCTTTTCCTAAAAGTCATACAAGAAAGAATGGGACTCTTAAATTAAAAAGGGACCAAACAATTCAAAAAATCAGAAAATATACTTGCTTCGCATTCACACAAGCAGTCGACGCAATTTCATTTAGTCATACAATGAACATGCCACTGTGCCAAGTTAAGTCAAACAACACTGACAGTAAGATTCACATATTCATCTTTAAAAAAGTCACCAACCTACAATCTACAAGTTAAGTCTCGTAATCAAAATCTTAACGCAGGCTAACTAAAGTATAATTTTGGAAAGACCGGAGTAAATAGTACAGAAAGGATTACAACAACAAAATTGGAATATGTTGAAAATTAAGTACACAAAGTTTCAGGCATTAGCTAACAAACCAAAAATCCATCCCTCATGACGCAAGGGTTTTGAATACAATGACTCATCAAGTCATCATCATGAGTCTTGGATTTTTCTTTTTTATGGAAAAGGTGAATCTAATTTCAGGACAGGACACTGATACTCAAAATATTACATTACACAAAAGTCAGTTCCAAATTGCTAACAGTCATTTAAATTCCACATTTGCATAACAAACCCAAAGAATCTATTGAATTTCACTACAAAGGGCCTCACCACCACAGGGAATAGACTATTTACGAACTTGTTCATGCTTCACATAGTACATTGTGGAACCCAGAAATGTCATCTTCCCAACACATCTTCTCACTTACCAAGTTTCAAACTGGACATTCCGAAAACAGTCCTTCATATAGAGCTGAGTTTTTTTCAAATATTTTCAGCACATTCAAACCCCAGAGACAAAATAATTCACAATTAAATAAACGAAAAAACCGTGAATACCTCAGATAAAATACCTAACCGTCGCGCTGTCTTTAAATCCCAAGTTCACACCAAACTGTTTAGATCGGATCCGCCAACATTCCACAACGACCAGTAATACAAACAACACTCATATGAGCTCAAAATTTCTTTCACACGAGATTAAATCTGAGATTAATATCAACCTTCCACAAAAAGTTGGAATAGAGTATTTTCAGTATTGGACATATAACGCAATCCTCTACGATTGCCAAATTTATTTTACTGATTTGCGTAAAAATAGCTCCTCTCTAGTGACCTCCCGTTTCCTTTTTCATCAGGAGAAGCAGGAAAGGCCTTCCATTATCAAAACTGTCTACTGTACTGTACGCGGCGATACTTCTCCGCTCTGATTCATCCTCTAATCTGTGAAAACTGGCTGGGCCCCTCTCATACGCAAGATGATACACACACGTCATGCACACACTGCTCATATAGCTTCTGTGCAAGCGAAGGATCTTTCGTCTGCCCATGGTGTGTGTTTGTGGGAAGTGAGCTATATATTTTCAGTAATATGCAGTCACAGGAGATGCCCAGAGTGTATTGGGAACTTCTATTCAGCACTCTCAACTGCCATCTTGATTCACTTTCTGAACCCAAAAAAGTCCCCTTTACGGACTCGAAAATAGCGGCAACCGTGCAAAATGCCGCGTTGACTCACAACAAAGCCATCGTTTTAGCCAAATTTCGAATAGAAATTTTATAAAGTGTTCAGGTGAAGATTTGAATCTACTCGAATCAATTTGCCACTTCAGTCTCACTGTTAGGCTGACTGCGGGGGTATAGTTGGATAAGAAATCGTTCTCACGCTCCTCTTTATTTTTCACGAGTCCATCCATGCAATGAAGCAGAACAGTTTCGTGATAGGTTCATGCGTCGAATTGGTCTGAGAAACGATTCTTTCACTCCAATGACACCCTATTTTTGGCTTGCCGTATACCTGTGGGTGCCAGAATTGGTTAACAGTATTCCGCATTCGTACTACCAAGGTCTTTAGCAGTGCACCAATTTCTGATAGCCGATTTGGTTACAGTATAAAAGGGGTCTCAGTTTCCTAATTCTAAATTCATTTTTCCTTTGCTCAACTTGTTTCAAAATTTGAAAAATTATTTACGTATTCTTTTTTAATAATTTCAAATTTTTAACTACCATGAAATACTACTACAACTATCACGCTTTATATTACCCTACCTGGATAAACTCCCTAAACTAGCCTACACATGTATTGAAAAGGGATTTAAAACATTTGAAGGCCATGGTAACCAAAACTATGTATTTTACCTTGCTGTAGTTTTGCATTATAATAACCGGTAGCTGAGAAACACTAATTTAGAGGAGTATCATTTAGTAATTTATTTTGTGAGTCATAATTTTGCCAGACTAGATCATGGATTTTGGGGTATTAGAATATTCTTCTTCGAAACAATCCACGGATGGGCACGGCCTGGTTTCTAGTAAAAAGTTATAAACAAGCGTTGTAACTTATATGTACTTTTTGGTATAAAACCCCATTTTAAATCAGCTGAAACTGCTTCGGGCGTAATCCGTAATCCGGAATACGGTTTATAACCTACCACGTGGATGATGGATTAGGGATTACAAGAATAAATTTTTTTTGGATTTCGGATTGCGGATTACTTTTCACCCCTATAAAGTGCTGGATTATGGATTGCAGGATTACATAATCCTCAAAAAATCCGTAATCCATAATCCGGAATACGGATTTTTCCTATCACTGGTCTTTAGAACCCGAACAAGATCTAATGCCAAATTTGATGGTAAACACTTCCACGGATCTTACTTTGCAAGGGCTGTAATTTAGCGATGAATACACATCCAGTCTGTTGTGAAAAATTACTATATTATAAAGATAAACTAAAAGTTCTCACTGACGTTTAAAGTTGTGTGCCCAGAAGTTATGATGATTTACATTGTAGCTGCTTGTGCTGTTCACTTGCAATCCTAAACATGAAAATAGGCATTCGAAAGCCCTGGTGGCCCACTTCCTTCGTGTGTATCAACCGGTCAAAGCCACAGAGGCAGCCAACTTTTAAGTGGAGATTGGATTTCAGATTTCATGACGATGCCGTATACTCGGGCTCAGTGAGCTTAAATTTGGAACGCTAAAACCTTGGCAGATAAACCAAAATGATTTTGAAGTGGTTAGGGCGTGGGTAATATTTATTGTTTTATAGTGCAATAATTAGCTCGAATTTAGTAGGTAGGAAGTAAATTTAAGGAGAATTTTAGTCTACTGCGGTTTTTCATATCGGAAAAGCGCATGCCGCAAATGATGTGGATCCCCTTGGTAGGTCTGAGACGAAAAGAAGGCAAATGATTATATTATGTTCGGAACTCTAATAATAAGAAGATTCCAGCACGCACAGGATGAGGGTGGGATGAGGATCGTCAACAGGGCACAAGGTGGGGAAATTATAATTTTTCAGCAGTCTCGGGAACGTGAAGCTGAATTTTAGTGATGAAAGTTGCGAGCACAGCCTAATTACATCTGAACTGCATTTCCTAATAGGTTGGTTCAGCTATTGAGCTCACTGCATCTCATTTAGGAAAAGTCATAGCCATCAGCAATCCCTCATGTTCTCATAAATGTATGATAAATAGCATATCAGTTGCTCTCCAATACCAGGTCTTAACGTGCAATGCAGCTTGATAACATGAGCTCACTTTTTAAATTGAATTGTTTACACCACCTACCTACTACTAACTGTCAGTGGAAAGTCATGTGTGGGTTGCCAGATGGAAAATGACAATGCTGGTAATGACTGCGACAATGTGTACGAAGAACATAGTCCTGGGTCTTAGGACATTGCCCGGGAACGGGACAAGCCTGTCGATTTCGGGACATCTGGCAACTATTTCCTCTGCTAACGCATTCTTGCCTTCCTACAATTGTAATCAGTCTCTGTATTATTGCAATGACTTTTTGGAGGGAGTAAACTCGTGAAAAGGTCATTATTTTAAAAAAATTGAAAATTTTATGTAAAAATCACTAGATAGTTAACAGCAAAAACAACACATTCCTCAGCTCCTCTCACTTGTTCGGTAGCGAATAAATTAATTTTTATCAACAAATAACATATCCATTAGCATATATACGTATAAATAATACCCCAAGAGTAGAAAATATGCACACAATGATTACAACTAATGTGCTAAATCTACACATACACAATACGCGTTGAGATGTAATAGCAGTACGGAATTAAGCGTGTCATTGCTCTACTAATGATGTTCATCCGTGACTGGTTCTGTATACTGTCCCGTCATGATGATCATGCCGGTCGGGTTGTGGCGCAGAATGTAGACGAATGGTCGCTCAAACCTTAGCACAGTCTCCTCCTCCGTGTATGCAGGTTCCTGCCTGAAATAATATACTTTTGACATAGTTCGACTGGGGTTAAAACTAGAGACCAACGCGTCCTTGAAGGATTTCCCCTGGCGCACTCGAGCGTACGATCCGATCTCGGGTTTGGATCCCTGATTCTCATTTGTACTTCTTGGCCGTGGGTTTGTGTTCGGGTTAGAGCGGATTCTCGGTAAGGATAAGCTGGGATTCCGTGACATGAAAATCCAGTCATTAACAGTCATCGGCTCCCCGTAATTCCCGTAATGCTCTCTCACGTGTGGTCGCAGGATTCGGATCAAGTCTAGATTCTTATTGTTCTGTTGCTGACTCGACTCCGTGAGTGTGTCAGACAACTTCTCCCACGTTCCAAATTCTGCAAAATGCATCATACTATTGTCCAAGTACAGGTCGGACAGACCGTTGATTCCTTTGAATTTGGCCATGCTGGGAGCGAACATGTCAGTGAGGCCCATCCGTTGCATCGTATACGTCAAGTTCAGAGTGGACTGGTGACTAAACCGAGGAAAGACTACTTTGAAGGGGTCACGGGGATAGAATCCTCTCATGAGTCCATGCCAGGACTCCAGCGTCAGTCGGGACTTGAGCGAGGAGACGCCACCAATCGCGAACTCACCAGGCCGGCCTGGCATTAGCAAAATTAAGCTGAGGTCACGTGTTGAATAAGGCACTTCCACCGCTGTCGCATCCAAATCCTTGTCGTAAGCGGCTCGCAGGGAATCTTTGAAGGCTACTGCAGGAACTCGAATCAATCGACGACCCAGAGCAGCCAAGTGGATAAAGTCCATGCTGTCCACAGATTGATCTTTCGTTCCTGAGAACTGACCCTTCCAATCCAAACAAAAAAAATGGTTAGGCAGGTAGACATGAGCCATTTCGTAAAGATAATTTAATTAATAATAATAATAATTAAGATAATAATAAATTTGTCTGGCCTCTCACATCGAAAAACGCAGAGGTAAGGATGGACATTGGTCCTCGCAGTGGTAAACTTGAGTTGAGCATCTCATATGAATGTCGCTGGATTTGTGCCCGAGTCATTTGGTTGATTATGCTCTGAGCCAAATGACCTGCAAACTTGTAGTCTGCCTCCTCCACGCGTGCATCATAAAAATGTTGGACTCGAGTTTTAAAAAACTCAAGAACGTCCCCCCTCGTCTGTCGATGAAACCCATTGTTAGATTAGAAACTTGTTCTCTTTGTAAACATGACCTGTAAAATATCAAGACGACTCACTTACCTTGTCCGCTATTAATAATCGGATAAGTGCTGCAGCAGTATTTGGTTGAGATAGAAAAGACTGTGTAATATTATTGTAGAGCATGTGTGGGTTGAAAGTGACCATGTCATCCAGCTGAAGAAGACCATCCAGTTGGGATGCTGTGGAACCCCGCGCGCCCAGGAATAGCATGGAGAGGGCAGAAATAATAGCGAACGGGCTTAGAATCATATTATTGTAAGAGCTTGCCGCCTTCGTCACTGGATTTGTGACGCTGCTAAAGAGTCTCAAGGCCAGACGATTGTTGATATCGATAAATGATCTCATTTCCGGGTCAGCATCAGTCACAGTAGCTTCCAGTCCAGGATTCCCGGGAGGAGCTGGGTTGAAACTGGGCCGTTTCTCAGCTGCACCGCCATGGTCATGGTGATGATGATGCCCATGTGCACCGTGTCCGTGTGCATCATGGGAATGATGTCCGTGTGCGCCGTGTCCATCATGCCCATGACCTCCTTGGCCGTGATGACCGTGGCCATGCCCATCATGTCCATGACCATGGTGAGCCAAGTTATGATGATTCGTATAGTTGTCAACAATGGGTCGGGGTAGAAGCGGCCTGGGCTGAGATGTGAGACGATCCACCGAGAAGTTATTATCATCCAGACTGCCGTGAGTGGGACGCTTGACTGCAAGTAAGCCGGTATCTGGCTCCACATCCTCCGCCACACCGTGTTGATACTGGATATGTGAAGGCCGGGGCCGGTGTAGGTGGTCAGGGAGATGGGGAACTGGCTTCCGCGTATGGCTCGCTGCCGTTTTGACGCCCTGACTTGGCCGAAAGCCAGTTATGTGTGCATGCTCATGATCCTCAGGGGATCGGAGGGTTGTCGTTGGCAGGATAAAAGCCTCTGCAAAAATTATTCATGAGCATTAGTTACTGTCGTAATATGTTTACCCTGAATTTACTGTAGGCGTGCGTAGATAATGGGTTCATATTTCATAGATGCTATATGTATGCTCACCATTAACACTGGGCAACGCATCACGAGTATCCTCTCCCTCCCCCATCTCCACCACGGGGACGTACACACCGTGAAGAAAGGTTTGGTATGGGTCGTAGCCGAAGATTTCATCATCGTAGAAATCCCCCGGTCGGTTACTGCTAGTCGACATGTTCTGCTTCTTGTTCATCCCCTGTATCAAGGGGTTATTTGTTGTTTTCGACGACCCATGCCCGGCCATCATGGTTGTCATCAGTTTCTCATCCATGAAAAATTCCTCCTCCGTCTCACTCTCACCCGTCATATTATCATCCATAGGGATTCCCGGGATTTTAGAGTGCATGGGCCGACCCAGCTGGGGTATCATAGTTTTCTTATGCATCGTTAATGGATTGGGCGCAGCAGTGGTAGGGGGCCGAAGAGTTGATCTCAGTGCAGTCCGCGCAGGTGAGACTGGAAATTCAAAGCCTAACGTTGTACTCCTAGACGGACGGAAGGTCGTTGTCGTTCCCATAGTTTGCTTTGGCCTCGGTCTAAGTGTCGTCGTCGATGGTGGAGGTGGTGGTGGTGGCGGTCTTGTCGTAGTAGTTTTAGCTGTCGTTGTACTCGTTGTGGTAGTGCTTGGCGTCGAGCTTGTAGCCGTGGAGTTGCGGGCATCATTAATGGAAGTCAGAACATCTGTGACGATATTCTCCAGCGGCTTATCACTCTCCCCCTTGCCGGGTAGGAGTAGAGCCCCGGAAATTTTCTGAATTGCCTCATTTACCTCTGCTGAGGTGGCCGTGTCATTCTCTCCGCCATTTCCGGACTTCCCGTTAGCTTTCGGTGCTTCAGTCGTCGTGGTTGGAAGGCTGAGGGTGACTTCCACAAAATCATCCGCCTCATCATCATCATCCTCCTCATCGTCGTCATCATCGTCTTCGTCGTCATCATGCTCCTCTGATTCATCGTCTTTATCCCGACGGTTCTCCGCAGACTTTTTAGTTGTTGGCTGCAGTGAGATTTTAGGCTCAAATTTCACCCTGGGAGTGGAATCTGGTGGGACAGTTGTCTTGGTCGTGTCATGCTTGAGCTGCTCCTGTTCAACAATGTCTTTCAGCGTTGCAATGACGGACATAACCCCTTCGGGCTTTGACTCTGTCGTTTGACCTTCTTCATCCTCGGATGGTGGGGTTGTGGTGGTCGGGACTTCGTCCTTGTTCTCATTCCCCAGCACTACGGATACGGAAGTGACGACACTGGAAACGACAAGGAACAATAGGGACAATACAGATGGGGGAAGATAATCATGGTATTGTCAATGAACTTAGGAGGTAAAACATTTTTGGGATTACACAACACCGTCTCTTATACTTATACTTATTACATACTCTGGTATAAAATTAACGGCGATGTACTATATGACCTTTGAAGGTCTGCCAAAAGCTAACAGAAACATTACTGGATGTGTATTAGTTGAAAAATTATAAGAAGGATCAAGCTCACCTGGAACCAATAATTTGAGCAAAACAATGTTGAACATGGCACGCAAGTATGATGAAACAAAAAGAGGTCTGTACGAAGCTGTCGGATTTCATTGCCACGGTTTTATTCGGCACAACACTGGATGTCTGAGTAACACTTCCCCTTTCAGAATTTCCAAGGACCTGAAGGGGACACTGACACTTGACTAATTTATATGGAAATATATTATATATGTATATATTAATGTGTTTGACACGGCACTTGGTCACACTCACAGCACTTATGACAAGGGAAATGGCTGAGCTGTAACGGGCTACAAATGCATACGAATTCAGAGTAGAGGATGAAAGACGTGGCCGGGGCGAAGTGAACCGACACACACACGACACGGACTTTTGAGAACTCCTGAGGACGCGAAAGAGGTAACTAAAGCCGACTTGAACTCACTGTGGGAATAAAAGTAAAAATATGCTCATTCACCTCGTACTTTTTGGTCTACTCGGGGAAGTAGGGAGGCAGAGCCGGTAGCTCATGATGATGGTGTCTTGATTATTTTATAACGTTACGTGGTTCCCCATCAGGGATCATTAAAATGAACTATAGCAGCAGTAATAAGAAGCAATGCTGTGGTGGTAACATATATATAGCTATGGCCATGACTAGCGGCTGCGGTACACGTAGTGTGTGGGATAGGGAGGGAGAAAAAAAAGGATTTTTTTCCCTTTCTTCGTCTTCCCTCCGAGGTAACTGCGGAACTGTTCTTTTGTAGACTATGTAAACATTTGCAATGGTGGAGGAAGAGGACGGAAAGAAAGCGAGGAAGAAGTGGAGGATGATGATGATGGGGCTGATGATGATAGTGATGAAGGTGTTGATGCTGACGATGAAGCACGGAATAAAGTACGAGCTTACCAGCGAAGGAGTGACATGAAATGAAGAAAAAAATCTATAGGTATATAGATAATAGAAATAGCTATATGTATAAGATACTTGTGGAAGGAACTGTGGGATGCTCGCACGGTTTCGGGCAGTAATTAGACGAATATCATGTGCTCAGTTAAGTGCAGAAATAATATTGCTCCAGGTATCCTCTCTTTTTTCTCTTGACTTTGTAGGATTGGGGGTAGACGACCTGGGAAAAAACGATCATGGCGGAACACATCACCTGTAACGAATCTGAGAAGGATCTCTTATCTCTCGTCGGGCCTCGAAATAAATGGTCAGTTTATTGCACACTGTCCGCACACAATAACCGACATGTGCGAAACGTGCTCTCCGCACGTCTCTCTATGCACATTACTGGTGTACGCACACTTACACATAGCATACATCTGTGTGTATGTAGTAAATACAATGCATAAGATCTTATGGAAGGAGTTCTGTTGAGGACCCCGTGTCCTCACAAACATGCCTATGTACGCCTACATGAAGGGCCGTGGGGATGGGTCACCAAACACCGGCCTCTCCAATATGTCCACGTGGATGAAGAGACTGCGTGAGTCGCATCTCATATTGATAGCAACCTTTTGAGAATTGATGGATTTGAAGGTGGGAAATGGCACAACCGATTTTATCCATTCATACCGTTTATTTTCATTCATCCCGTGTTCATTCCATTCGATTATTTACAAGTTCTCACCATGTTATAATTGTCCCCTAGAATTGTTTTTATTTCACTCTGTATAGAATCCCAAGTTCTACTCTGCGAAGCTTTTTAAGAGACCCACAAATAACATTAGAGTGCTGAGCGTTCCAGTGCAAATGTTTGCTCTGGGTAAGAACGACCGTACGACGGTCGTTCCACCGTACCGTTCTCCGTTCCGCCAAACAAGGCTCGAAGGGGAAACTATAATAATAAAAGTTACGCTTATCTGCTACTATTCACACTTGGTAGGTAATTAATAAAGAGGAGCCGTGAACTTTTCTGCGTACAGACTATTTGCACGTCCTACCTCATGTTTTTACTATCTCTCTCCTCCAACTCCGTTGCCGTTGACCATGTCCAATTAAAAGAGGGGTTCGTGTACAGGGTACAAGCGCATGGAACATGTGCGTACAAGTATGTAGGTTTTTACATGCAATGGGCATAAATGATAACAATAATAATCCGGGAATTCTAGTTCATTTTGTGGCTCCTTGCCTCTGTTCTGTTCATTCTGATACAGACTGTGCAGTTCGTGGTGATGATTTCCTTGAGGGCTTCGGACACGGTAGTATAGGTGGGAACGATATTAGTATTGCCATGTGGAAGGGAGAAAGAGCTATGGAAAGCATATGTACAACTGCTGAACTCTAGATGCTCCGCCATGATAATAGAACACACATACATACACCCACACACATACACATACAGACATCTACAAGAGATCTACCAACTTTTTCCCAAGGGTTTTGATCTGCAATTTTGCCAGAGGCTTTAGCCTGTCCTCAGCCCCGGAAATCCGTTGGTTCGTGTTCACGTTCATCACGTTTGCATTTCTTCTCATCCACGTCTTCGTACATAAAGAGCGCATGTAATCGTATCTATGGGAGGACCACGGCTAAGACGGCGCCGTCCACACCAATTTCGAGTCTTCTTTCTTTGTTTTTCCCACTTCATTCCCACGTAATATATTTCCTATAGCTCGTCTACGACCATTCCCGCAGGAGTTTCCTCTACACATTACTTAACTAACATATGCCCATAGGATTCGACACCAACACTAATATCCGTCCCGTCGCGATCACATGCAAAATAAAAGAGGGTGGAAACTTCTACCCTCAACGCCTCTCTGTACATGTGTATGTATAATATGTTTACATACTGTGACATATACATATTTATATGTATATGTTTGATGTCACAGTATGAAGCCTTTTTTTGCACCGAAACCAACAAGTATGCAGAAAATTACGGACGGTTTACCTCTCAGTGGATTAAGGATGATCCTTAATCCACTTCCTCATGTATGGTTTTGATGAGGGATATGCACAATAAGCCAGAACTGATGAATTAACTGCAATAATAGACGGAGGCCCTATACAGAAGGACCAACAAAGTTAGCAACCGACTCTTCCCCATGTCGTGTACTGTACCATAGAAATTTGCTAAAATAACTGTTCCGAATCTATTTAACTGTACGTCTGAGCGCCTGTTATCTTTAACACGTGTTTGTGTGTGGCCCAAAGAGCAAGTGAGTGCAGACAAGTAGAAGGTAGTTACGATTTTTTCCCGTGACTTTAGTGGCATGCATCAAGTTAAGTTGAGCAGTCCCAGAGACGGTCTGTCAGCTGCTGTTTTGCTCACAGTTGCCACCATCAGGCTTCAAAAGTGTGAGTGTCATAAAAATGAACGGCACGAACGTACATGCTTTTGATATCAGGATTAACGTCACCATAGTTAATGCCTCAATGGGAAAATAGC
>WJFA01000296.1:0-45647 GCA_009870155.1 Pseudobourletiella spinata
CATGAACCTATCATTATGAAGAGAAGCAATGTGGCTGTGATAAAGACCGGATTTCTGGCAGTACACTGCGGTGGAAGTTAAGGAGTTTCAGCTTACTGGTACCTGCGCAGTGTGGCACTGGTGCGATGCCATGCGATGCGATACGAAGGGGGTTCGTACGCATCGCATTCGCACCGCATTGAGGCAATGCGAATTCTGATGCGATACGGTGCCTCGCATCAGTACTGTAATACTATAATTATGACGGTAACGGTAAGGGTTAATCCCAAAATATATAATGGCGAAGAGCCCGGAATAGTGTGTTTGTCCGCTGAAACGTTTACAGTTTGTTTGAGACTTGAAAAAGTCTTTCCTCAGGAACAGGGACAGGAATTCGGCGATTTCGCATTTATTCTCCACTTATCCTTCTGGGATGACACTCGCTACATTGACGGATGTGAAGGGGAAGATTGACCTATTCCACAGCAAAACGGAAAGGATTGTGCTATTGTGCATCATGTCTTTTGATTTTCGACATATCGATTTCGACTCCCGCCCAGTTTATGTCCGTTCCACCACCGGGTAATGAAGGGACCTTCCACAAATATCGATAGCATGTAGGGGATAAGGGGGTTCGGATTTATATCCTCTAATATCTTGGGGTAGGGGGGGGGTTCTGGTTGATATATCGATATACAAACTTTTTAAAAAACAATCCCTGTTTGGCGCCAAAAGCCATCGAGAATGTTTGCCAAACTCGATGGTTTCTGCATATCGACATAGGGCGGGGTGGGGGCTTGTTAGGATATCACTGCATATTTTGTGAGTAGGGGGAGGGGGTTGAAAATGGCCAAAAATTGATATAGATATTTATGGACAGTCCCTGTGGGATTCCGCGATGCAATTCAGCATTCGGTCCATCCTGGCGGGAAATACGAATGTTCTGTGACCGAACCACACATAAACTCACGAACTCGTTGACTGATTCGAGTCATTTCGGTTTTAAACGGTAGTTAATTAGATTTTCCAATAAAAGGTTTTATGAAAACTGCAATATTTTCTTCAAAATTTCAAACAGCAGTTCGGCAAAGCTGAACTTTTCAGTTCTTCAAACTGATCAAAATTTTTTTCGTTTCAAATTTTGAAAAAATATTGTACAAACTACAACAAAATATTCTTACAGGAAAACCTACAGAAATTAGTATTCTTCTAAAAATTAAAAGACTCGCAATGATGCGCTAATTCGCCGTAGGATCTCAAATCCTTTGATAACTATTACTTTTATGGTCTTTTTTCATAATTTGAAAAGGAACTCGCCAAATTTGATCGGTTTGAAGAAGGGTAAATTCCAGCTTTGCCGAACTTCGTTTTTATAAAAGCTATTATAAAACCCTGAGCAGACTTCCTGGAGAATGATAACTATGAAATAGCTCACTTTTATCTAAAATGAATGCATGATGGTGAAAACATTGGATCGGTGAACACAGAGGGATATGGTTCAGTATTCTTTTCAAACTATATTTTCGTTTTTAAACATCAATAATAACATACTTTTGTATGATTGTTTATCAAGAAATCAGCAAGATTCCCCTTGCATATCTGCTATATATAAATTATTTGATACAGTAACACTCTGCATGGTGGACTTTAACCAATTAATTGTCGTCGTACTCTCACTCGTGCGAATACTCTGTCCGGGACAAATGAAGACAAGATTTCCTCTTCACACACTACAAATTATCATAACACCACCCGTACACACAAACATGAAACTGAATTGATCGCAAGAACAAAACTTAAACACGATTAATTTAAACATGATTTGTATTGTAGTATAAATCATTAACTTACATCATTCAGTTCGAGCATCTTTATCGAAGCAATAATAACCTGCATATGTACGTGCGCAGCAGCAAAAAGGCTCTCCTTCCCTTCACTGTCCTACATACAGGGAATTCAATATGAATTTGTTTTTAACAAAGCGTGTAGCCGAATATTTCAAATATATTTCCTTTGCTGCCGATGACAAATGGTCATCACCAGGGGCAGCTGACTCACAGTCTCTCAACTTCTAACTTAAGAACATAGTAACAACGGGGAATTGTACATTATTATTATTATTATTATTTTTATATATATCATAATTGGAGGCATTTGGATGAGCTAGAGTTCAGCAGGATTACTTGTCACTATTACACTATGTATCCGTTAGAGGTCAAGTCGAAAAGAGAACCAAATTGTTAAATAACAACTCACTTTTATGCCCTCTTCAAACCTATATTATCATCATAATTATTATAAAATACATATACAGCGATGGAAGTGCAATGACAATAAGATTTTACCTTTCAGTGTTGTTTTATGTACTCGATAAAGTCAGGACATGATGTCAATCTCGCAGATTGCACCCCTCCCCCTTTCTTCCTCCTTTTAAGTAAAAAGAATATGCATACTATGCATATGCGGATGAAACCCCGAAGGTAATAATTATGAAATATGTACAGAATCATAGCTGAAAAAGGGAGTATGAGATGATGATGATGATGACCTTAAAGTACCTTCTTACATTTTTCATTGGATAGAAATGCAAGTTATAAGTTTGAAACATTCGGAAAATGTCCCGTAAAAACAAGTAATTTGTACAATAGTGGCTTAGATGATTATATATATATGTATATATAAACTACATAATTCCGTTACATTTGTCTTCTCAATACCCAGTTTTAGTAGCCGTCACTAAACAACCCTACACTTACTCAGCCCTGGTCCTTACAAAGCTACATATTTATGCATACATATATGTATATATATATATATATGCATTTATATTATTTAATTTGTCAATCCAACCTATATGCATATATAAATAGAGGATACCAAGCTATCAAAACTTACCCAGGAATACTAATGCTTAGTATAATAATAATAATCATTAGAACCCGCGTTATGTCCCATAAATATTTATCCCAAAAATGTATGTATCTACTTCAATTATAATATGCTCTCTACATGCTCTCACTTTGCAAAGTAGTAGTAGTAGTAGTACTATAAAAGAAATTTTTAAATTAATATTGCAGAGAGGCGATCATATCCTCCGCTAAGCGCCCCTCTTTCTAACCACTCTAAAAGCATCTAACATAACGGAAGATCACTTTCGGGAAATACACACACGTGATCAATCATGGCATGATCCTGACTAAGAGAGATAATTGCATAATATTTTCCACCATATCCATGGTGGGTACACACAGCCAGGGTAGCATTCACTCGGCTAAATGGACACACACTGACTCCGACATTATCACAAGTGCAGCTGCGCTGTCAACAGGGTTTAATTCATCCACTGTCGACAGTTCGGTGCGCCACAAAAGCACTGGATCTTATGTTGGTCATCTTCGAATTCAAACTTGTAGTCGTAAGCCAGTTCCTCTCCGCGGGAAATCCGTCGGTTCGCAAATATGATAATTCTCCAATCTCGGTCAACTTCAACAGTTTCCGCAACACAATTCGGGTTACAGGAGTGATTGATATACCGTGCAAGTCCGCCGCACAGCGTCGCGTCAATCACTCGGTCTTCGTCCACACGGAACATGTAGATACCGCGGTTCTGAATTCCACATGAAATAAATAAATAAATACAGAAGTGATGAAACCATTTAGGCTATGGATCTTCTCTGTACCAATGACACCAGTGCTTATACTGAACCTGCGTACCTGCGCTTCATATTTCTTCTCCCGTAGCTCCGCCAGTTCTGTGCGAATAATCTCTCCAATATATTCTATTACCATAGTATGCTTCTCAATATCTCTAGCAGCATAGAGGCCCAGTCCCTGAATTTTTGACCTGCACAGTTACAGAAATACACAGACACAAGACAAATTAGTCCATTTGCGAGCCTCGGAAATACTCTTACGAGGATATAAAATCCTACCTCGCCAAGTACACATTATTCCTCCAGTCCTGTTTCATTTTCTTGTACTGAGAGGATTTCGAGTGAACAAACTGCTTTGAGTAGGGGCAGACGGCTTCGCTGGAAGACAAAACAGAGGAGGTGATGGAGGTGGCCGACCGGGAAGAACTCCCAGTTCGTTGCGTGTGCGGTCGTTTGAAATGTGTTCGAAGTTTCGGTTCTGACCGGGCGCAGCCGGTCGGATTAATGGCTAATGGCAATTCCAACAGGGGATTCCTCCCATACTTGAAGTGGTAGTCCGTCAGCGTTTCGATCCCCGGAAGAGATTCCAACACCTACAGAATAATCATCATCAAATTAACTCCACTGTCCCCCTTGAAGCCATACATTTTGCATAGAAATAGACAAGTGTAGTAAAAATGTATGGAAGTGAATGTTTTGAGAAACTTCCGTACACGAACTATTGCAGGCTCAGTCAAACCGAATAAGTCCTCCCCAGTGATGTACTTTGGGAAAACTTTGATAGTATTCGAGGCGTTCCGCAGCTTTGCAATGGAGTCAAGAACTTGATGCCAGGCACCCTGAGCTGAGGACGCCTTAAAGATCGCCTCCTGAGATCCTTCTTCTTGGGGAGCAATCCGGAATTCCGGCTTCCCGTCCACATCATGAATGGAACAAATGTACTGGCACCGTTTATTCGCCCGCTTCATACTCCAGTAAAAACGTACCTACAATTCAAAGATCATGACGATGTGCGATGATACAGGACACAGATCGACGATATTCATATCACTCTAATATTTACGGTCCATCCATAGCACAACAACAACAACAACACCACTCACAATCTTATATCCCACAGGATAGATGAAGTTTGAAGTGTGGAAGTTCTGCAACTGATGTGGGAGGAGCTGACCCACATTGAGGAAAATCAGCGAGCCAACGCGGAGTAGATTGTGCTGGTCAGCATGGTGCATCACAGCTGCGACTTGCCGATTCTCGTCCCTGTGGATGTAAACTCGCCGAAACACGGACAGGGTCGTCAGCTCATTTTCCTTCTCCCCCTTGGGCATGTGAGCGGAGCAGAAGACAGTCTGAAGGAAACCACATGAGGTCACCACATTCAAGCAAAGATCTCAACACACATGCTCCAAGCATATGAACCTTCCGAATGCATATGTGACTGCTAAAGTGACAGTATTTACCTTGTTCTTGTAGAAGACACAACCTTCCTTCACGGCACATCCAAGGTGGTACACGGATGAGCACCTCGTCTTGAAACACTTCACAGTCGCCCCCTTCTGCTTGCACGCGATGCAGAGGAGAACAAAACTCTGCTTCAGAGCCAATTCCACGTTCATGAGGGCCCCACTCTCCGTCTCGTACACCTCTTCGGACCAAAGGGCACAATTTAAGTGGACCCATTTGTCCACATCATAGTTGAGCAGCCTGGACCACAAAATTCAATCAATATTAACACAAAAATTAAAAAAAAAACAAGTTCAATTTTTCTCATAACCAGGACGCTCTCCCAACAAAAACATACCTCCCGGGACCATCTGAAACTCTATCCCCCACTTGATGGCAAAACATACACCTCCGCGTATCATCCGGCAACCTGGACGGCGTCACTGTAATCTTCATGCGGAAGAGCATCTGGAAAGGAATGGGAAACGCTGATGTTAAACACAAAAAAATTGCACTTGCAAGCCTCTCAGCTTTGAGAAAACTCCACCCAAGAAGGGCTGAGAGAATGAGGCGCCGTGGGTTTACCTCCGTCATTTCCTTCTCCGTCGGTCGTTTGTACTTGACCTGGGCATGGGCATGACTGGGCAGCCACTTCTTGTATTTGATCCCCTTCCACTTCTTCCCCGGTGGTGGCGGCGGCGGCGGCGTCGGCTCCTCCTCCTCTTTCACCCTCACATCCGACGGCAGGGCTCGCTTCAGGTTCTTCTCCCCCTCACCCGTCGTCATCTCCCTATTATTCGCTGATGATGATCTAGCCGCGCTCTAAAAGTTGTACACGTACATATTAGTAGTCCATCAGCAGGGGATGTGCATCACGTTTCATCAGCAACAATGCCAGCCTGACATTCGTTCAGGGTTAATAAGTACACAGAGAGAGAGAGAGAGAGAGAGAGAGAGAGAGAGAATGAGAGCGAGAGAGAGGGGAGGGGGGAATAATGGGGTAAGTCTCACTCAAATGGACTTGGACATTGGACTACCTGTGTCTGTGTCTATGTGTATGTGTGTGCATGTGTACGGGGGGTAGGAGAACTACTACAAAAGCGTCGTATATAATTTTAAATGGACAACAAGAGGTAGAAGTCTTACACTGGATTTGTCTTTAAATTTGATAATCTCGTGGTCGTAACCAGACAGCCTGCTGTCCTTCAAAGGCAGCTTACTCTTCTCCGCTTTAACTATCCCCCCTTCACCCCCTTCACTTGGATGCTTAACTACTGCCCCCGCCTGTCAAAGACCATTCAAGAGGTGTTCGCATATATATTTCAAAAATTCCCACACTTGTCAACTCTTATTTTCACACATGCAGTAGAAGAAGAAGAAGAAGAAGGATTATGGAAAAATAAAAACCAAAACGGAAGTCTACAACATCTACGCATCACTATTATTGTTCTTACTATTAATAATAATAATCATCATCATATTCATAATAATAGTAATCAATGATGATCATCAAACACCCAAAAACTATGTTTCAAGCGAGTGTGCTTCAGTTATTTTTTCAAGAATATATATATTAATATATAATTCCTGGGTATACGATGGTTCTCCAAATCATATATATCTATATACACATGTACCACAGCAATATATCATCATGATCGAATCAAAAGCGGGCATCGTTGCCAAATTCCAGCAAAAGCAAATAGAAGCGCAATGTATGTAGTAGAAGTAGTAGTAATAGTAATAGTAGTAGTAGTAGTAGTAGTAATAGCAATATGGGATGAAAACCAAAAAAATAAAAAAACAAACAAGCCATGAGGGATCAACCCCAGGTTCAATGCCGACAATGGCGGGAGCGCTTACCTTGTCTTCAGATGGAAGTGTAACTCCATGGGTCATTGCGTACTGCATGAAGCAGGGCGTGCTGCAAAAATACAGCTCATCTGACTCGTCCAGGGAATCCTCCGGGACGATTCCTGGCAGGTCCCGCACCTTCTTCCGAATCACGTTGTTCAGGACCACCACGTCGCAGTGCCGACAGAACTTGGCCGTCCCATTCAATATGCTCTGAATGTCCACAATCTCCTTCCCATCCTTCCCCTTGTACGTGTACAGGCCGAGCTTCTGGCTCGGCGGAGTGATCGTCCGCTCCACAACCTGGTAGATCTGGGGAGCCGTGATAGAGAGGACGTTAGCTAGATTGCGCAAAACCCCGGAAATGTCCTCCGCGGCATGGGAGGATAACGTCAAAGTCACCGTCAGATTCCCGTTTTCCTTCAAAGGGGAGCTGCCCCCCGACCCCTGCTTCGCCTTGAACACAAACGTCTCGGGGATCGTACTAATGTTCTCCTTATCCTGTTTTTCCACGGAGGAGACAAAATAAAATATCATGTACACATGGGGTGAACGCACAGTAGTTTGATATACGGCTTTAGAAAAATTAGAGGTGGAGTTCGGCCAGAGCCTGCTCGTACCACTTCATCCGCAGGATTCTTGGGAAGATTCTCGGCCTGAATGGGTCGGATCGGGATGGGAGCAAAGAGGGGTATCACCGGTGAGTCCCTCATGTGCATCAACCGCTCCTCTTCATCCTCGTCGATCAGCTTGAGTCCTACACACAGACATGAAGCATATTCCACAATATTAACTCAAACAGCTCACTCCAATAATTTTTATTATTATTACTTATTTTTTAATTATTATTAATATTACTATTACTCTTCATATTTTAATTATTATATTATTATTATTATTATTATTATTCGGATTGGAAAGCTTCGAGGAAGGGTTTTCACACGACGGCATGAGTACTTCCAAATTTTTGTCACACCACCAGACATTCCCTCCCCGTTCGACCAATCAACGTCGACCCTATTTGTGAATGGGATACTGGATCATATCACAATGCACAGCCTGAGCTGATGTAGGAGCTCTTAAGCTGAACGGCCACACTAAAAATTAAGTTGGAAATTCCAACCTTTCCTGTCCCTACACTAATAATAATAGTAACAAATCTGTGACGAAACACAACCTTTTCAAACCACACTCATAGGTCCTTCCTCATTCCTCGCAATTTTCGAAGAAGAGAAGGCGCTCCGTCCGTTCCCTTAATTCCTTACAAGCGCAACATTTCGTTCTTTAGCAACAATCATCGTCCGCCCAACCACCATACTATAAAACAAGGCCCATGAACCCCACAAGTTATGAAAATAATAATCATAATTATAATAACAATAATAATAATACAAATAATAATCAAATGGTACTAACAGCTACAGCAACAGAGGGAAGCAAGAAGAGAAATGAGTGGAAGGCGAAGAAAAGCAAGTAAAAATTGCAACTGTATTTACCAGAAAAAAAAACGAGAAAATACCACAGGCACTGGGTCCCGGCCTCCGCGAAGACGGTTAGAAGGCACAACAAAGGCAACACAGAACTCGCCCCAAGCCGCACATAGAGCTGGATCTAGCATCTCTTAACATCAAGGGAAATGAGAACGTCGGTACGAGGCATAAAGCTTTCAAATTCAGTACATTATCAAACTAATTACTCAAACAAAAAAAGGAGTTCATATATTCATCACAGACAGGCAATGTTAATTTTGAACAACAAGCTACATAGAGCCATCACCACGCTACATCATCGCAGATTACAGACATTGACCAATCCTACGCACTTGGCTCAGAACCTACTACGGGATCCTTTCTTGCCCTCCTCAAAAAGTTATTTCGTCGTCGTATACTTGCATCGTTTTTAGGAATTAAGGCTCAGATTTATTTTTCTTGGGGGGGGGGGTGGGCGGTGGTCTAAAAACCCACTTGGACAATCCTGCTTCGCTAAGAGCTGCGTGTGACTACGAGCTGGGTTTGTAGTAGTAGCTGTCGTTCATGAAAGCCGAAAGTATCAAGTTGTTCACTTGCCTGGATACATATTAGTATTATCCAGAACACACTCAGGGGATGAGGAGCTGACAATCGTGTCGGGAGTATCGGTCTCCCTGAAGGGTGTCGGACTACGATCGTCAGAATGGTGCTTCGGACCTGTAGAGAGAGAATGAAAAATAATGATGAGATGATGCTGCTGCAGAATCTTTGACTTCCTTATTATTGTTATTAGTATTATTATTACTATTATTTTTACTGCTCATGATTGTGAGACACTGGAACTGAATCTTACCGAAAGTACCAACTTTGGGGGCTCCGAATTCTTGGTGGTAAAACCCGCGGTAGGACGGCGGCGATTTTGGACTCTGACTAGGCGGTTCGGGGCCAAAGGGCTGCTCATTGTAATAGTCCTGACTACTCACCGTCGCATTTCCGAAAGTTCCGATGAGCTCCCCCTGCACTATGCTGTACCCTTTCGTGTTAATCTTCGAGTAGTCTCCAGCCCCATATATTGGGCACACATTATAATTTTGTCCTAATTCAGGCTCCATTATATTCACCGGCGGAAGTCCTCGAATCTGGGCCATCATCGTGTCCATGTACGCGTCATAATCCTCCTCCAATTTAGACCCCTGCGAAGTCAGTAACTTTCACGTTAGTGGGGTGGAAATGTGGTCAGAATATGTACAGTATATTACGCACGTCACGTGCAGCTACAACACAACAAAAGTGCAAATCCCGTCCTCTCACACTTTTCATACCTTTCGGAGTCTCTTCTTCGGCGTTGAACTTTCTTTGACTATACTCGGCCGCTTCTTGGGTTGATACTGACGTCGCTTCGTCTTCTTTACATCCTCATCCGTCCTTTTGCTCTCTGATATAGTGATAGAATCAAGAGAGAAAATGTTAGTTTAGAAAATATAGAGGAAAACATTTTCCAGCGTAGATTCTCCACTCCAGTCAATGGCTCACCCGTGACAGTAGTTTCCGACGAATTCTTATCCATTGCAACGATATCGATCACATCTTTAATTGAGGATGAGGATGAGGACTCCTTCGGGAGCTCCACACTGTCGTCATTCATACTCGACTTACGGTCTTCAAGCTTGATCGTTACTTTCACAGGGATCGATTGCTGTTGGACTATGGATGGCGCCGCCAAGGGTGGCTGCTGTGGTTGGGCTGATTGAGTAGTAAACTGCTGCTGTTGCTGCAATGGAGCCTGAGGTTGCTGCACACCTTGTTGCAGTCCTTGCTGCGGGAGTTGATGGACTGATGATTGTATTTGCTGCTGCTGGGGACTTCCTTGACGACCAGCCGACTGTTGCTGCTGAACCATTCCTTGCTGTTGCTGCAGAGCTGGTTGGGATCCTTGCTGTTGCAGTTTTTGGAGGACCACTTGCTGTTGCTGTGGTGATTGGCGTCCCTGTTGTTGTTGCTGCTGCTGTTGCAATTTCTGGAGGACTACTTGCTGTTGCTGCGTTGGTTGGACCCCTTGTTGCGACTGCTGCTGCTGCGGCATGAGTCCTTGTTGATGCGGCTGTTGCACACTACCTTGTAGTTGCGGCGGCTGCAGAGCTCCTTGTTGTTGTAGCTGTTGCTGCGGCTGCTGATGCAGTCCTCCTTGTTTTTGCAGCTGTTGAAGGCTACCTTGTTGTTGCTGTTGTGTGACACCTTGCTGTTGTTGCACGACTCCCTGTTGTAGTTGCTGCTGTTCCATCGCTCCCTGGTGTTGTTGTTGTTGCACGGCTCCCTGCTGTTGTTGCTGCTGCAGGCTCACCTGTTGCTGTTGTTGCAGGCCTGCTTGTTGTTGCTGCTTTTGCAAGATTATTTGCGTTTGCTGCTGCCGCGGCTGCATGATTCCTTGGAGTTGCTGCTGTTGCTGCGTGACTCCTTGAGGTTGCTGCTGCTGCTGTTGCATAATCCCTTGCGGTTGCTGCTGCATAACACCTTGTTGTTGCGGCGGCTGCTGCTGCTGCAGAACTGCTTGCACTTGCTGCTGCTGCTGCTGCACTACTCCTTGTTGCTGTTGTGGCGGCTGCTGCTGTTGCAAGACTCCTTGCTGTTGCAGGACTGCTTGCGGCTGCTGCTGTTGCAGCACGACGTGTTGCTGCTGCAATGACACTTGTTGTTGTTGCTTTTGTTGCTGCTGCAGGATTAATTGCTGTTGAAGTGTTGACTGAAGCTGCTGTTCCAGACCAGCACCCTGTTGGTTCGATTGCTGCTGGAGTGGTGTTTGCTGCACCTGTCCTTGAGATTGTTGCTGTTGTTGTTGTTGTTGTGATAGCTGAGCTTGCGTCTGTTGTAGCTGCAGCTGAGCGGATTGTTGTGTCGGACCTGAATTTGTGACCTGCTGATTTTGCAATTGTGACTGCAACTGCGACTGGTTTTGCGGCTGCTGCTGCAGGACGTGCATTTGATGGGATCCGGGTGGCAATTGCGCTGAAACTGACGTTGGAGTCAGCTGTCGACCTCCTGGACCTGGGAAATCCGAAAACACAGAATTTTATAAGAGTTTTAGATTCGAACGACATCAGGTGAATCCTGGTTCACCAATGAAAGCACCCTCACTTCATTCAGAATTACAAGGCATTCCCTAATCTTTGCTCTTCTACAGCTGTGCGACGAACGGTGTTCAAAAAAGCTAACTTGAGCCCTCCCTCACTTTTACAAACAACAACGACCTACTTCAACGACACCCTACAAACCTATGAGCTTATATTCATGGGTTCGTTTTCAGCTGAGCACAACTCGTACTAAAACTAGGAAACAGAGCGGAGCAGTCATTCATAAATCTCGTTCAAAAATTACGCATCAAATGAGGCATGATGATGATGACAAAGATCTTACTTTCGGAGACCCGCACTTCTATCTTGAAAGGCAGGCGGACGGGTGGGGACTGCGTCATCGGAGGCGCCAGGGATTGTTGCTTCGAAACCGGCGGTGTGGGCTGCGGTATGCGTGAGGCGGCCTCGGAGAGCTGGGATGCGTGAACCGGGATGTTGGGGGATGGGCGGGCTTTGGTGAAGGATGTCAGGGAGAAGGCCGTGGTATCCGTCGGGGCCTGATTCATACTGGCACACCCCGTATTCTGGAGCAGCTGCTTCAACAGCGCATTCTGCGACTCCCCCGCTGTGCTCACTTTCGCCGGTCCCTGCTGTGTCCCCTGACTCTGCTGCTGATTACTGGTGGACGTGGTGAGTCTCGGGGATGCGACGAGTACCGCCGTCAGGTTCGAGTGTGGGCTCCCCGCCGCCAACTTCATCTCCGGCCGTGTGTACACCGTGATGAGGGGAACGGTCGTGTTGATAAATGTGGCCGGCACTCCGGATTTGGAGACTTGCGGGAACGGCAAGGTGGCAGCGCTCACGGCGTCCGCCACCAACGAGGCCAGGGACACCGGCGTCCCCTGCATATTCTGCAACTTGGACGGATCCATGGACTGGATCGTCTGGATGGGGACGAGTCGATTCTGCTCCAGTATTTGTGAAATCACTGCTTGGCTCTTGGACGGTCGGAAACCCCCGAGCACGCCCACATTGGCCTGATGGATACTGGACGGCGGCAACTCCGCCGTACCTCCGGTCTGGGAACTAACTACTACTGTATCGCTGTTGGAAGTAGCAGTGCCTTGGAAGCCACCCGTGCTCGCCGGCAGAATGTTCACATTGTTCATCCCCGTCAACAAGTAGGGAACGGCTGAACTGGGTAGAACGACTACTTTCTTCATGTCCGAGCTCATCTCAGTCTCCCCTGCGTTGAGATCCATGGCGTCCACGGCAATGCTGGCTTTCACTGCGTAATGACACATCAAAACACCACTGTTAGAATCACATTCAGAGGCAGACCTCCGTACAGGCCCTCCTCATTCGGTGAATCAGTTTACCTTCCGCATCGTCGGGCAACAGTATTCTGGGCTCCACTTTGATCCGATCCAGGTCAATCACCGAGGCGGCCGCAAGAGGCTGCTGAGCGGCGCTCGTCCCGCTCATCGAGAACGATGACGACGACGACGACGACGAGCTGATAGGGATCAACTCCTCCTTGCTCAGAACCTTGGCCAATGACTTGGGGAAGGGATCCATTTTCACGTTCTCCGACGCCGCGCCGCCCGAGGGAGCCTGACCCTCCATCACCGTGCTACCACCTTCCGACTCCTCGGAGGCCTCCGTCGAGGTCGACAGCGGTAGCTCCGAATTCGGTAGCAGAGCGGAGGACCCCACACTGAGAGGATCTCCTCCCGCCGAGTTGGTGTGATTCACGCCGCCCGTAATGCTCTCCGTCGAGATGCTATTCTCCAAGGATACCTGTCCCTGCTCCGGCATAATGTTCGTCGAGTGGGCTGAAGGGCTCCCATTCACCACGGAAAAAGGGCTTCCCCCCTTGAGCCCGAGCTTGACGGGACCGTCGAACCACGAGAATTTAGGGAATGGGATCACCTGGGAGTGACCCGCACCACCACCACCACCACCACCGCCGCCGCCGTAATCCGTCTGTTGCTGTTGTTGGGATGATCCCTGCGAAGTGGAGAACATCCCGTAGTTTTGAACCCCTTGAGGCCCATTCCCATCCTGCTGGTTGTCCATAGTGAGGAAATGAGTGCCGTCGGAACCGTGCTGCTGCTGCTGTTGACCACCACTCATCCCATCCAATGTTGAGCAGTTGAGCCCGCTACCCGAGCCGCTCATGCTGCTGGGCGTGTGAGGCCCACTGCCGGTGCTCCGCGGAGTCAAAGGATTTTCCACGCTCTGAGGCCTATCCGGCAGAGGACTGGCCACCCCCACACTTCCACTCCCTGACGGTCTCCTCATGGGGGATGAGGCGGGGGAGACGCGGTTCTGGTTCATGATCACCTTCAATTAATTAAGACAGAAACCCCATTGAAAGAACAACCCTGAAAGTTCCGCAAGTTGTCATCATATCAAACGTAGCTGACACTTGACTATTCCAACTTGTGTCAGCACAGCACAGGGGCGCTGAGTGAAAGGCTTATAACACAGGGCATCATAAGCATAACACTATCTTTGGAACGAGCTCATGTGCCTTCTTCTGTTCGTCACAAAAGTAAACGCATGAGCGCAACAAGTTGCTGCTGTTGTTGTCGTCGCTCTGTGTTTACAAACGTAAACGGAATGAAGTTGTCAGACTCCGGAGCATCATACTTTTAGTACCTGATTCCCAGGTGGACTGCCCAGCCCCAACGAGTTCATTGGCAACGGACTCCGGAGACTGGTGAGCATGCTCATTGACCCCGGCCCTGTCGGACTCTGATTGGGGAAGGGAACCCGCTGAGCTCCCGAATACTGCTGTCCCCCCGGTGACATGAGCACTTGTGGATTTGGATTTTGAAATTGATTCTGATGACCGCGCGCTCTCATGATCAACTCCTGCGTCATCCGAGGGAATCGCTGACCACTTGGGCTGATCATCCTATGGGATATCCACGAATTAGTTTGAGAAAAATCCACACAGAAACACATAATAGCAACACATAGCATATACACGATACATGATTAGCGCATCCAAGCATACGCATTCTAAATCTCAAGCATGATCCCTCCTCCTACCTCAGTTGATCCGGAGGGCCGCTCAATCTCATTCTCTGGTTGTCCATGAACACCATGGGGCGCTGTTGGTGCATGGGATTCATGCCGCGGGAGAGCATCATGGACTGATTCATCCCGGGCCCACCGACGCCCATGATTTGATTCCCACCCTGCTGCATCAAGCCGGGCTGACCGCCCCCCACGGGCGAGCCCATCCTCAGGACAGCATTTCCCTGCTGCTGCTGTTGCTGTACGACAATCCTATTCTGCATCCCGGAGGGGTTCCCCTGTGGGGACGTCAACGTCCGCACCCCACCGTCGTTGTTGTTCGGACTAAATGGCCTGTCGTCCAGGTGGTGCAGCGGTGGCCCCACGGACCGTGGGGACGTCTGTGACAGTGAACTCGGTCCCGGACTCAACGTCAGGGGACTTGCCATGGGGGAGTGCTGCATGAGGGGAGAGGACACCGGGGCAGCCATGGATGGAGACGGGCTCAGAATTGGGGACTGCGGGGTGGAATGTAGCGGGGAGTTGGATGCGGCGGCGCCCAAGGGTGACGGCTGGGACTGCGGCTGCGGTGCTCCCGTCCCCATCATCTGTTGCCGCTTCCCTTGCTTCGCCTGATAGTCCTGTGAGCGTGAGGACAAAGCAGAGCATCAAACAAGTGATCATTTTACAAGGATTACTTCAAAAAATAAAGTCGATTTTTCTTGATGAAAGTTGAAAAATTTGGGGAGGGGAGTGATTGGGGATACCTGCATGAGTAGGGTATGTTGCCGGGACTGCTTCCGGGATTGGTCCAGCTGCTTCTGCAAACCGCTCAGCTCTCGCGTAATCCGCTCCAGTTCCATCTGGTCAGCCTCGTTCAGCTCTCCGCCATTCTTCCGCAAGCATCGCTGCTTACTGTTCAATGACTGTGAAAGGAAATTCAAAAAATGAGAAAAATCCCGCCCAAGGTCAATATATATGGTTCTATCCACAGCGGGTGCAATCTATGCACAATTATTATAATAATAAATTTAACAAAAATATTAATAATAAATTTAGCAAAAATAGTAATAATAAATTTAACAAAAATAGTAATAATAATTAACAAATATAATATAAAAAAATAATAACAATAAAAATAGAAACATCAGACTCTCCGCACCACAGCACAACCATTATTCCTCCTCACCTTCTTTCCCTTCCGCAATTTATACACTTCCGGCTCGTAGTACTTGAGCTGCATGGAGAGGACGTGATGTTGGTGCTGGAGCCATTCCTCGTAGCGCGCCTGAATCTGCCGTTCCTGCTCCGTCACCGGATGCTCTGGTGGGGTCGGCGGGGCAGGGATGGAGGGGGCGGGAAACATGGGGACCCGATTCCCCGGTGGATTTCCGCTCGGTCCTCCTAATCCTCCTCCTCCTCCTCCTCCTCCACCAGACTGTTGCTGTTGGGCCAGAGCGGGGTGGAGGGGGATGCCACCACCATGCTGCTCCATCGGTGGATTTACGCTCCGTCGATTCCCCACCACCAAGCTGTTGTTGTCACTCTCCATGGACCAGTCTCCGCTCCCCACCGGGTTCATTTGGGACACGACGCCGCGACTGAACTTACCGGGGGTTCCCGGCGGCGGGAGAATTGTTGGACCTAAAAAAGGCCAAGAATATAAGCATCACTCCACAACACATCCATCCGGACATCAACTCAACTCCACAACAGTGGGGAATTCCATTCAAGTATTTTACTAGCATTACGAAAGGAATTATATTTGTAGTGTAGTATAGAGAGACGCATCCAGTGGTGGGATTGCCACGGCCAAGTCCATGTCCTTACCCGACACATTCGGCGGCGATAGGCTAACCGGGAGGTTGTTCGAGGACAGCACATCCGCCTTCAGCCTCTCAAAGTCAAAGTCACTCAGAAGGGGCTCCTCCGGCATGGAGCCCATCAGCCCCGGCCCCTGCCGCTGCTGCTCTCTCTTCTCCTGCTCCAATAGATCTTCCAGCAACAAGGGCTGCTCCTACGGGCAAAACAAAAGCTCGGATCAAATTCCACTGTGAACGAAGAATACAGAGAGCAGATCATGATGATAAAGATCATCATCACAGGATCATGATGACATTCCCACATCCACAAATTGACAACGAAAACAAAAAAAAAGAAACAAACAAACGCAAACACAAAAAACACACAAACACACAATATCATCAGTTTTAAACAGCTTTAGAAGGCGAGAGCGGGAAAACTGAAGAGAGGGGGGGAGACAATAGATTGAGAGAGATAGAGAAATAGATTTTGGAAAAGCGCGAGCTGACAGAATCAATGTATATTTTATACATATGTATATAAATATATATTCTCTTAATATAAAATATTGTGATGAGAAGCACAGCAGGAGATGAATATAGGTGTAATGTATTTGTATATACATATATATTTGTACATATACATATATGTATATATATATATATATATATATATATATATATAAGTTACCTGGAGAAGTAGAGGTCTACGCTGCTGAACAGACATGACAGGATTACATGAAGAAGACAGAGGAGAAGGGGGGATGTGATGAGCCGCCGTGGGTCGAAGGCCCACAACGTTGCCCACCATCCCCATTTGAGCACTCCTGAGCCCAATGCCCATACCGACCATTGAAGGCATCGACTGCATGCTCAAACCACCACCATTTCTAATTCCCATCTAATTTAGTAATAAAAAAAACCAAAAGGGCTCAGCTGAGAAGTGAGAACTTTAGTGTATATATATAGAGCTACTACCTACCCTCCTCCTTCAACAACAACAACAACTCAAATCCTAGCACTCGTCAACTCGGAGGAAGGAAAGGAAAGGAAAGGAACAACATCAAACAATGACATTTGAGCCAAAAATATTACGCTAAAAATCATAACACAAAAAAATATAATCATTTCGCAACATACACTTCTACATAAAATTAATAATAAGATTCTCTCACAGCATATAACTTCAGTTCAGAGCAAAAACAAAAACAGAGATGAATCTTCATTATCTAAAATAATCAGAGTGTGGCAGGGGGGATAGGGGAAAAAAATAACCACCACAACTAACTGCATGCACAAAGCAGACTTTGAAAAAGTGTGGTTAGACACATTAGTATTAGCAGTATATATTTATACATTGTAATTTATATATATGGAAGAGGGTATTGCCAAAACTGTTGAACTGACTGACTGACGGAGAAAAGGAGGTAGGGTGTGGTGCAAAAAACTGAACAAATTTTACTCCTATGAGCTCACGCTTCCGCCACCATGGCAAGTATACACGCAAGTACTACGTCGAGAGAGTGGTGAACGAGACTGAGTGAGAGGGTAGAATTAATCATAAAAATAATGATAATAATAATTTTAATTATAATAATAACTGCAGCAGCAGAGGTACACGAGGAGGAGGAGGAGGAAGGTGAAGTTCTGTTCATACCTGAGGTCTTCCAGGATATGGGGGCGGAGGGACCGGATATGGTGGCGGCGGAGGCTGAGGTGGTCGCAGGATCGGCGGTTGCCCATCCCCGGCACAGGACCCCGGCGACTGGCTCAGACCCCCCGGATGACTGAGGAAACTGCTTTGGGACACGGGGACACCACCACCACCAACACCCACTCCATTCGGCGGCACCACCGGGACTCCTTCAATTTTTGGCATCACACTGGTCGGGCTCCCCTGGATCGGCCCACCGAGACTAGAATAACTCGCCACAGACACAGGCTCTCGCTTCCCTTGCCTACGAAGAGGAAAAAGAAGGGCGGAGGGTGAGAACAATCGGGACATTAACATCACATATAACAATTGCCACACCGCACACAAGGCCGCCCCCACCACACGTCCACGTCCACACTTCTGACGTGTCGTCGCATGTACGAGGATTCATACTTGAGCCAGGGAGAGAGAGAGAGAGAAAGCTCACATACTTTTCCATATCCTTCCGCTTCACATCCTTCGCGTCGTCCTTCTCCTCCTCCTTCTCCTCCTCCAAGTCCAGATTGTCCAAAATGTTCGTCTTTTCCCCACCCACGGCCTGGTCCAACTCCGGATCCGCATACTCGAGGATGTTGAAGTCCGCTCCCATCCCCAGCAACTCGTCATCATCGATGCCCATGTCCGCCAGTTCCCCGGTCTCAGCCTCGCCGCCGGCGTCGTTGTGCTGCTGCTCCTGCTCCAACTTCTCCAGCTCCGCCGTGACGCTGTCCGGGAGTTCCTGATGATCCGCCTGGGTTGGGATGACGGCATGACTCGCCGCCGACAGGGCGACGTTCACGCCCACTGCCGCCGCCGCCACCGCATGTCTGTTCGTCGCCACTTGCGGAGAGGAACTCTGCTGCTGCGCTCCCGTGGGAGGGGAGGAGGAGGCAGTTGGCAGTTGCTGAGAGCTCACCATGGGGTTCAGCGGTCGTCCCAGCTGTTGTGCCAGCATGGAGGACCCCGATGATTGGGACCCACCACCATCTGCTCAATGAAAATACACACAAATTAATCACTTACATGAGACCTCCAATTAGAAATTATAGATTACTATAGATATTAAAAACTAAATTATATATTAAATTGCATATTATTAAAATTTATGCTACACTTTACATTATTAAAATATGTGTATAATATAATATAATATAATATAAATATATATATATATTTCCATGTCCCGCGCAGCTCTTATAATTGGCAGGGATTCCAGAGTATTTTGTAAAAAAAAACTCACGAGTGAGGGTCTTACCTGGGGGCAATCCGAGGGCTGGACGCTGCTGCTGCTGCGCCACCAGGTGGTCGTATGGATCCAAAGGGTTACGGACGGACATGCCAGGTCGAAACTGTGCCTGAGGGTTAACCTGGTGTTGGAGCATTTGCTGTTGCTGTAATTGCTGCTGCATTTGTTGTTGTTGCTGCTGCTGCTGATGGCCCATGGCAAAACTAAGTTGGGCTCGATTTGCAACTTGTTGCTGAGGTGCGATGAGGCGCTGCTGCTGCTGTTGTTGCTGCTGCTGGTGTTGGAGAAGGAGTCTAAACCTGGATGGGTCCAAAGCATGCGATGATTGCGGCGCATTGGGAATGGAGCTACGGAACTCGGGAACGATCGCACGGTTCTGGGACGGAATAGAGGGTTGTTGCTGTTGCTGTTGTTGTTGTTGCGGCTGCTGCTGCGGCTGCTTACCACTGATACGACCTTGTGGCGGGAGGAAAGGATGCCTGAATTGGCTCTGCTGATGGAGCTGCGGGGATGTCGGACTGTTCAGTTGATGCCTCGGGGTGAAACTCTGATTTAAGGAACCATCCATGGACCCGCCGCCGCCCTTCTGCCAGTCATCTGGAGACAAGTAAAACAATGTCAGTCCGGAAAGATATAATACTGAAACGAGCCTGAAAACGCTATCAAGAGATCAAACGCGGCAGAGGCGCTGCCCCACAGAATTGACTTGGACGACGATGTGAGCTAAACCCACTCGAAATCAATCAATGCCTTTATTATTATTATTATTATTAATATTAATATTACTATTATTATTTTTACCGGGTGCCCAAGCGATGGGCCTCGGGGTATTCGGTGATGACAGCTCGTTCCGCCCTCCAGGTGACATTTGGTCCTGCTCCATCTTTTTTATCTGTTGCCGTTGGAGGAGGTCCCGGAGGTGCTGACGCGTCTCCTGTCCCTGCGGAGCTTGTTGCTGAGGACGTGGGCTCGGAAGTCCCCGCATTTCCTGCATGTCCATCTCATTAGGCACGGCACCGCCGCCGCCGCCGCCGCTTCCGTACGGCTCCCCCATCAGCTTCTGATACGCCTGTTCGTTCGGCCCCGGGAAATTCTCCCCCTCCGAAGCCGCCGGCCGCGGCGTGTTCGGGGGGTGTGCGTATGGGTCACTGTTGCCGGGGGGCTGCGGGGTCATGGGTGATGTCGCATAGGGATCACCCGGAGACGCCGTCTGCTGTTGCTGCTGCTGCTGCCTCGGCGAGTGGAGGTACGGTACACGGGAATAGATCGGTGGTCGCGGAGCCGAGCTCTGCTGATTCCCTACTACTACCCCCGGGCGGGGGGAATAGAGCGCCGACGGATTCGGCGGTGGCATGTCCATGGCGGAACCGCGCGGTCGGGCTCCCTGCAGACTCGTGGCGAAGGCCTGCCGGGAGTTGGGGGACTGCAAGTGCGGCGAGGACTGCGGGGCCGGCATCCCAATGTCCTGTGGTCACATCATCATCATCATCATCATCATAGAATCCAACATTATTTAATCCCAGCATTAAACTTCCCCAATGACAGACTGCCACAGAATACTCAACAATAGCAACAGCAACACTTACATGGGACGTGGTGACCTGAAGCGGCTGCCTATTCATATCCGTGCCTCCTACCGCCCCATCATTCCCGATTTGCCTCTGAACTTGAGCCATTGCTGTCGGAGAAGAAGAAGAAGAAGAGAGTAGAGATTGATTGATTGATTCGTTAGGGATTATGTCATGAGAGTTACATCAACAAACTCATTAAAATCGGGGGAGGATCATCACTACCATGCACAACTCAAGGGCACGCCCACACACACGAACTAAGGGCAAGGTGAACCTACCATTAGAATACTGTAGCTTAGGAGTAGGACTACTGCTCATACTGGCACTCCCTCCCCCAAGGCGCTCCTTACAAGGCTCACCAAGAAGCCGATGCTCTTGCAGCACAATCTGCTGCTGCTGCTGTTGCTGCTGACGGAAGACTTGCATCTGCTTCCAGTGACGCTCCTCCGTCGTTTCACCCCTCAGCGGCGGCTTCACAATCGGCGGACCGTTCACTACTTTATCCTGATCCTGCAATTAAACAATATATTGTCATCATCATCATCATCACCATCCTCAACATCAACAACATCAACAAAAAAAATCATCATTATCATTTTTGCAACCACAAAACTTCACCGATACTCACACTAGCACCATAATAAATAATAATGTACTTTCCAATTTTATCATCATCATCATCATCATCAAGAAACAATCATTCCTCTGGACGGCGCAAGACATGCTTTATCATAAATCATCATCATAATCATGACGGCTTGCACAAATTTTAGAACGATCCCAACAAATTAGATCCTTGGCCACTACAATATGAAATTGAAAAAAAATATATGAGCTAAAATAATCAATCAACCCACACACACACACGGAACGGGATAATTTCCCATACTATTCTCATTGTGTCCTCAAGTACAAATAAAAAAAATTAAGAATGAGAAAAGTAATCAATATGAAAGAAATCAATATGAAATGACACGAAAAATCCATTCGTTCTACAACAACAACAACAGCAGCACAAACCCCGCCTAATGTCATGATCACGCGTACGGGTCGAAGACTCGTTCAAAAATATGTGAGAAGAGAAGATGCGAGGCTCCGCTGAAGATGCTCCAGCCATGCAAAATCCCATGCAAAATACGTTCCTCTCATGCACCCGCTCACCACCCAGCAGCACGGAATAATAACCCATTTATGTATGCATGCATTTGCTCCAATTCCAACGGAGAACATTTTACTACTATTGCTGCTACTACTACTACTACTACTACTACAACTACCACTACACCACCACTGTGATCCTAAAGGCTGAATGACGGGGGGTTCACTCTCAATGGTACAAGGAAAATATATACAGCATATGGGAGGATGTCACGGGGTTGCGAGGGTAGGACAGGGGTGCGGGGAGGTCCGGTGTGGGTTTAGGGATTTTTACGGATGACGGCGATGATGGATGATGAGGAGAGGAACTAATTACTGTCCCATCCCACAAGCTCACCAGCAATGTATTAAAGGTGCAACTCTCCTGGCTAAGGGTCGGCAGGGTCCGCATGATTTCCGAGGGGGTGAGCACTCGGATTTGCTGGTCCCCTAAGAGCGAACACCTACTGCTCACCACTTCCATTTTCGGACTAATGGACACGTTCAAAGCATTCTCTCTCGCCTGAGCCGTCGCAGCAGCAGCAGCAGACGACGTGACACAGAAGGAGGAGGAGGTGGTGTTGGTGGTGATCGTGGTGGAGGCAGAGGAGGACAACATATTCGAGGTTGGAAGGAGGTGATGGCTATAAGCAGAAGATGAAGGAGAAGAAGAAGAAGTGGTAGCAAGTGGTGATGTGTTAATATTAGCAGCGGCGGCCGCCGCCACCGTTTTGCTGGGACAAGGGTGAGCGTTAGTTGAGAAAATGCTGCCACTGCTCGTGCTGATGATGCTGTTATGATGGTGGTGGTTGTTGTTGTTGTTGTTGCTGCTGCTGCTGCTCATGATGCTATTGCTGTTGTTGTTGTTGCTGCTGCTGCTGCTAATACTACTTTTGCTCATCATCATCATACAGGCACTGACAGGAGGAGCATGTACCGAGACAGGGACCATAGAGGAGAGGGCAGCGGAAATGTTCGTGCAAGGGAAGGAGGAAACTCCGCCGGTTGGAGCAGCAGCAGCAGAGCCGGACAGCTGGGAGCTCCCACTGGAGTCCATGGTCAAGATGTCGCAGGACGAGCCAGAGGCGGAGCAGGATGAGGAGGATGAAGGGCTCATTTTCATCATCATGTGAGCGTCGCACGTGTCCGGCGACTGACTCAGCGACCCACTCACCACCAATACCTTTTTCCCCCCGGTCACAACTCCTCCTCCCCCTCCTCCACCCACCATTTTCGTGCTGTCTTTTGGAATCTGACAGAGCAGAAGAGAGGAAAGTGTGGAAATCCGTAAGAAGAGTATATACATACATATATATGTATATACATATATGTTGCAATAGTAATAATAATAGCTGTCTTAATAATACTAATGATCATTAGTGGATTAATATCAAACACACAAAGACACACACACACACACACACACCCACACCCACACCCACACCCACACATGTGAGAAATACGAAATCAATATGTTTAGTGATCTCCTCAGTCCAAAAAAGCTCATTGTACAGTGCTATTGTTGTTGTTAGGGTGTAATTTTATATCAGATATATATTTACTTATACATATACTACTAGCGCATTATTTTGCCAAGCTAATTCCCCACTCCAATCCCCAAACTGCTACTATACATGCCTATAAAAGCGGCTAAAAGTGAATCAACTCTCGTCAGTTAATGTCTCCTGCTCTCTAAGATTGCATACAGCACAGTAGTATGTAGTTGTGACGTGCCGTCCCACTTCGCGGTGGACTATGAGAATCTTTGTGGGTGTGTGCACATATACACAAATATATATTTATGCATAACTAAAAGTAGAACCGTGTCCCTTCTCAAATCCAATGCGGTCAAGGGGAGTGGATTGTCGGGAGGAATTACCTGTTGAGACTTCTGCATGCGACTAGCGGCACGGTTCTCCCTCGCCTTCTGCAGGTATGGGGCCCGCTGCTCGGGTGATAGGACCCTCCATATTTTCGCTATCTGCTTCGAACGCTCCGCCCAAGCTAGAGAAGAAAAAATAATGACAATAATAATAATAATTAAACTGCAATTGACCTTTCGGATACTCTCTTCACCAACACAGTCACCGCCACTACCACCGTGACCCGGTGAACAAGAGCACAAGCAAAAAACATTATGAGCACATGAGGATAGAAAAAATATTACTTGGAAAATCCCGCTTCAACTCCGGATGGTTCGTGTTGGCATAGAGGACGGCGGAGATGGTGGCGCTCAGTCCGAGGGCTTCGTCCACCTCCCACTTGAGAATACTTCGCTGATTGTAGGTGCCACTTATTTGTGTTTCCTGCTCCGCCTCCACCGGCGTCGGCCACGGGCTGGGAGGCTCCGAGAAGGCAGGACTAAACTGGGGACTACTGGAAAATTGAGAAAATTCATCATCATTATCATCGAAAAATTATTTGTTGGCTTGGGTTCTTCATGCTCCACCCATTCACAGTTGGTTTGAGCGGGACGCCGCATGGTAAACACAACTTACTTGCTGTACTCCGAATGGTAGGGCGACGGCGGGGGGAAGCTTATGGGAGAGGCCAGGCCTTGCTGTACACTTTGTTGGAGTTGACTTCGATTCGGTAACCCCGGACTTCCTTGAGCACCTGCAAAAGAAGATCAGGCATGAGCACACACATACACACACAAAACCGTAGGGAATGTTTAGAAATTCCAGGCTAGGAGTATAGAGCAGTCCACACACAGTACCTGGGGTAGGAATGACTACGGAAGGATTGATACTTTGCTGTTGCTGCTGCTGTTGTTGTTGACTGAGTAACTGAGCTGCCGCACTGTGGGAGTTGGGCTGAACACCTGCAGAGCCCCCGTGGGGAGGCGGTGGGGGTGGAGCAGTTGAAATAGGGAAAAGATTGTCCTGCGATTCCTGAGATTCGTCCGTAAGAACCCCCTTGAAGATATCCTCCACATCCTTGCTATCCATGCTGGGCAGCCCACTTTCCAGATTGAACTGGGAGCTGAGGAAATCCGTCAACTCATCCTTGTGGCCACCATCAGGGCCGTTGTGATCCAAGCTTAGCTCCGTGTCATCACCCAACGTCGAATCCACTCCTGGGATCAAAATATAGAGGCAAAATGGAGGTGAAATGAAACATAAGTCCAGGGGCTTCCAGGGTGTAAGTTAATTTAGGGGTAAATAAATAAATGCGCACCTGAGAGATCCTCCAAGCTTCCCTTCATATCATCACCCTCATTCATAATTGTATTCACCAGGTCATTGTCCAGTAGGTCCGAGGTCAAGGGCAAAATGTCCTGAAGGGCGTCCTCGGCATCCTCCTCCTCCTCAATCTGTTGATATGACATGGGATACAATTGGTTCATTATTAATATGATTAGAAATCAGGATTTGAGCCATTTTCATTGTGTCTGTGATACATCATCAAAAACTAACCTTGATTTGTTGCTTGAGAGGTACTTTCTGGTCGGACTGGGTCGGAAGCGTCTCAGTCTTGAGAACAGGAGGAACATGATTTGCCTTGGCCTTCTCATTCTGTTCCTGCCGTGCTTTGGTTTGTTCAATAGCTTTCAGCTCCTCCTGCCAAACCATGGAAAGCGATGATGATGAGTGACAATTCTCCGACTTTACGAGGCGACATTCATAAATCAAAATCGAAATAATGGCTTACGGCGGAGAGTTTCACATATTTGTCATCGGATATTACAGGGCTCATGGGTGCATCCAGCTCATCTCCACTCACGAATTCAGGCTCCTTACCCGGATCCATCAGTGTCTTCCCAAAGAAAGCCTCCTGCAATGGCACCAGACAGCGTTGAACAGAAAGTACGCACGCACACTAATAAAATTCTTAAACGTCCACAGGGCGTCCTCTTACTTGCAAGTAGGACGGGAAACTCTCGACGATCTTGTTCTTGTTCTTCTTCCGCGCCTGCTTCCTCTTCGGCTTCTCCCCATCCTGGGAATTTTGATTTTCCATCCCACCGTCGTCATCGTCCTTGAACCTGGGCCCACGGAGTCGAACGAGGAAGCCGCCGATACCCAATTTCTGTAGGTTTCTCTGCTTTTTCTTGTTTGATTCTTTGTCTGTGCACAAAGACGAGGAGATATTAACATTGAGGATCGTCCCAAAAAATAAGTTTGCCGCCTTTTGACAAGGGCAAGTGGAGTAACGAACCTTTGTCATTTGTTTCATCGGACCGCTCTACTTCTAATGATTCAGGACGGGCATCTGAAAATGGCAGGTGGAAAACGGAAAGCAAATGGAAAAGCACATTAGTAATAATTCCGGTAGAACTTCAGCACTGAGACGGTACATCATAGAGAGGCACACATACCACAGTTGGAACCAGACACGACAGATTCGATGGCAGCAAGAATACCGGCTTCCATGTCCGCAATATTTGACATCTTTTTTCTCTTCTTCCGCGGTTGCTCCAAGCTGAGGGACTTGATGTAGCTCATTCCGCTCTCAGACAAGTTGATGCCGTCAACGACAAAGTTTTGCAGCGGCCGTGACTTTGGTTCTGTGATCACGGTGACAGGGGAAAACATTTTTAGTCATCATACATTTACCATTAACAACTGCTCCCCACTGCACACAATTGGCTACGTCACCTGGACTCCGCGGCGGGGTAATCACTTTGACGACCGGAACAGGAGGAGGCTGTAAGTGCGGTGGGAGAACGTCACTGGGTCTGCACAGGATGCACTGGTAATCATCGTCCGCACATTTTTCCGCTTCGATCTCATTATTTATCATATCACAAGAGGAGTGGAGCCATCGATTACAACGCTCGCAGCGGATTATAAGCTCGCCTTCAGTATAATCCCGCTTGCACACCGGGCAAGTGCACAGGGATGAGCAGGGACCGCACAGCGTGTAGTTGCTATGCCACATGCTGTTGACACCAGGATCGTTGGAGCCGCATGATTGGCACACGACACACCTGCGGACATTTGAGGGATTAGCCAGGTGAATACCGACAACGTGAGCGTATAATTCCCATTATTGTAATTTACACCACGTACCATTTGCACTTCCAGTTCCCTTGGGGCACGTAGTCCAGGGGAGGATCCATGCAGTAAATGTGGAATGAAATGTCACAGTCATCACAAAGAATTAAACGAGCCTCATCATGCCTCTGTCCGCAGCCTTCACACACCGTGCAGTCCAGGCATCTCCAACCCTTTTGTAATACTACCTTGGTAACCTGAGGAATTCAAGGCGCCCAATTAATTTCTCTGTCCTGCCGTCCCGACACGAAAGGAATATATGTGGGAAAGCACACTTACTCTCACGTTCACGCAGAAAGGGTGATAGCACTGCCCACACTGGGCACACGATATGAGCCGACCTTCCAAATCACTTCCGAAGGCCCCACACATCACACATACATCCTGTTGAAGAACGAACTCATCCCTGGAGGAGCATAGGACGAGTCGGTTCTCCACTCCCGGCTCCTCCTCACACTTCACGGTAATGTCTGGTGGCGGTCGCTGGAAACAATAAAGTAGTGTTGTATTGATATTTCCGACTGCAAATGGGAATCCCTGATTCAATTTAACCCTGTCGGAGGCGCATACCTGCAGACCAACTCCGGGTACGCCGAACACACCCCGTATCTTTGGTTTAGGTCCTCGCTTCCTGTGCAACTCGGACATCCTTTGCCGCCTACTGTTTGTTGAATTTAAAACTCCGTGCTTGTCCGTACTACGTGGTCGTCCCACGCCCAGTTTCTTCTTTGAAAAATTCCCAGTTAAGGGCTTCCCTCTCCCAACTGACGTGATGGGCGGTCGAATTTCTTCAACCAAAGTTACCGAATTCTGGAGGAACAGCACAATATACATTGGTTACATGCTATTCACTGATGTAACCAAAAATAATATTACCTTATCCGTCCATATGAGATCATTGCTACTTTCAGTCCCTGGGAGTGAATCATCCTCAGGTGAAAGGAAGGAGTCCTGTGACAGGGTAAAGCTATTGAATAGAGAACTAGATTCGGATGACGCCTCATCCTTATCCGACGACCTCTTGAGGGATAGGAGCACACGAGGGTGAGGATTCGTGGGCCCATTTCCCCCTGGGGAAGCCAAGCACACACTACACGTGTACTCATAATCGGGATTTTGCTCCTTCCTTGTATGGTAAACATTCAAGTCGGCAGCGGGATCACATGTTTCATGAACATATCTGGAGGGGAAAAAATGATTATTTGAATTTGAGTCAGGGGAAATCAAACCCTTACGACAACAAAATAAGAACATGACATACTTTTTGCACTGATGACACTGGACCATGTGCTTTTGAGCCACGTGACGATATGCTTTGCCACATAAGGGACAGGCTAGACCTTTGTTTCGTTGCTGGTAGCAAGAGTCACAGACGGTGAAATTGGCATGCCAGCGGGACGAGGGGCCTGACCCTGGAGTGCGCGCTCCACAATCAGTACAAATTCGACACATCTGCAATACGAGACACTCAAAGTATTCAACATTTGACTACATTCTCCACCACTGAGCAAGACTAATAAGTAATACATGGCATACCTTGCACTTCCAACTATACTTTGGGCATGAGGTAAGAGCAGGACGAAGGCAAAAAATATGATAGACTTTGTCACAGGCGTCACAAGGAAGTAGTTTGCTGTCGTCACCAGGCTGCCTACACGCCTGACAGACTTTGCAGGCTGGACACTGCCATCCGGCACGTATAGCTGCCACAAATATACAGATAATTTTATCAACTATTCTGTCTGAGACAGAGAGTAACTCGCTCCGGTCATGTAATTGAACCATTATTTTCTTTCAAAAAGTGAAAAAGCTTTAAAAATACTTTCTCTCCGGAAAGCAGACCCAATCTCTCAAATTTAATCGTCATTGCTTTGCTTAGGAAGTCGGCACTCTTACATTTATTCGGTACTAGCAAAAACAGCTACTCACCGCAACTTAATCATAACTAATCAAAAACCTAGAAAACATCCAAATTTATTTGATCATGGGGAAAACAGTACTTACTAGGATCACTGTTCAGCGCGAGGCAAGCACTATGATAGTGGTTGTTGCAGGAACAACACATCAACAACGAGGACGTATTTCCAGGCTGATCACACACGGTACAGTTTGCTCCTTTGCCCACTGTGAGACATACGCAAGAGATTAGTTTGCCGCCAGAGTCATGTTTACACTTGAACTGAGAGGAATTCATGGGTTGGATTTCAAATTATTATAGTAATAAATTTCTTACACATAGCAACAGCTTGATCTATATGCGAAGCACATAACGTTGTTCTTGAGCTAGATTGTTGAAATCCTCCACTTGTGGCAGCACAGGCGAAATGAAGACAACTACCACAACTAGGAGCTTTACACGTAATCCCAGCTCCAAGGTTACCACAGTGACTACAGTGTTGACTTAATGCACGGACTATCTCTTTTTCTAAATTGTCGAAGGTCCCATCGTCGTCCCGGAGAACATCGTCACACCATAAAGCACATTGAATATGAACGTAATAAAATCCTGCGGGATTTCAAAACGAGATCTTTAGTTTTAAAAAATGCCAATGTCACAAGCATCTAGCGCCGATGAGACACGCCTCAAAAATTTAGATGCATAGAGCTTACCAGTAGAAAAATCAAAAATATTGTTCAGGTCAGGTTCTTCTGCGTATCCTACAATTTCGTCAACTGGCTCGTTCATACATTCTAGGCTTCCTTGAGATGTCAGTCTCCTAAAAAAAGTGAAAACACTGAAATTTTTGCGAAGGTGAAATGTATATCTATATATCAGCCCGTACTAGTTGGATGTCACTGGCTGAATCCCTTGCATCGAATAGATACTAAACCTGCATGATCAAGAATGCTACTTACTTAATTTTCACACCCTTTTGACGACGCGCGAAAAAGTTACTAGGCTTAGGGCTCCGGTCACTGGAACTGTCTTTTTCACTCTTTGAAGTCACGCTGAGTCCTTTTGACACGGAGTGAGGATCGAAACCACTAGGAATCTCTAAACGTATAAGGTCACCCTGTCCCAGCATACTTTTCTCCCCCAGATTGCACAGTGCACAGAATTTCCCAGGCCTGAAAAATCAAGTGCTCCTTTAAAATCATCAAGCACAAACACGAAATATTTAAGCTTCATCATCAACTGAGTTGTACCCACCATTGTTCGGGGAAAAATGTCAAATCATCATTCAGTTTTTCAAAGGATGAGGCAACACTACTGGTATCCGATTCCGCTGTGTCTTCGGTGGTGAAAAACCTCGGGGGGGATTCGTGGTTAAATACGTTAAGATCTCCCAAACTAGCAGTTATATTATTGGTCCCGCCAACAAATGGTGCTCCATCAATTTTCTTCCTTCCTCGAATTCCGCGGCCACCAGTTGGCATGAACAACCTATGGATAGTCCACATACAAATTCTGATTCATATTCCATAATTAAAATTCATTTCAGTACACCCCTCATCACTTCTCAACACACTCTTCATCATGATCGGAACTTCCCCCACACAATTGCACCACCAAAAAAATCAGTCAGGCTTCTTCAATCATCTTATAAGAAACATACCCTGATAACTTTTTCGCCTTTTGACTGACGACGGTTTTAGGACTTTTTCCAGCACCATCCTTCCTGGGTCTTCCCGGACCTCTCTTGAAATGCATTGGTTTCCCTCCACCAACCTGCGGTGGTTGAAGAACAGAAATATCCATTCCAAGGCCAGAATCAGCTGAATCTTGGGAACTTGGAATTCGGGACGCACCCAGGGCATTCGCAGGTGCGGGTAAACTAGCTACAATTACAACAGGAACACGGACAATCACAATATCAACCACAATTTCCCACGGCTTTACCTACAAGATCACCACTTAATTGTGCTAGCATCTTCGCTTCGAATCAACTTCACTTCACGATCTTTCACACCAAATTCACTTACTGAACAAACTGTCAGCGGAAGGAGATCTTGACGGTGAAGGCAGGGCTGGATTCGGTTTTTTATTTTCCTCTGTTGATGATTTTGATGCATCCTGATAAGATATTGTCCTGCTGGAATCTTCCTCCATTTCGGAAGGATGCCATAAACCCGATGTACAGCAACGGACGGCAGGGTTGGGATCTACTACTGTCTCAGGCTCTTCATGTAACTTGTATACTGTGGGACCGCTGATCCATAGCACCATCGTAGGTGTGGCTCTATGCTCGGTTGTGGTCCTCCCTTACCGCCGTCCTCAAATCATATTCCCATCCTTTCTCTTTTCAAATTTCACCGCGGAGCAACTCGAACTGCTATACGTTGGCTCGTTTGTATACGTGCTGGCACAGACAACACTTGCCCCAGTACAGAGTAAGCTGGGCACTACATTTAAAACACTGCAGTTTATCAACTTTATCGTAACGTGAGAGAGGATTTGAATTTTGTCAACAATTCACACTGTAATGTTTTGTTGTAGCGTTGCTCTGCCTTATATATATATATCCAGTTTTGAGGTGAAATAATAAAAGCAGAAGTTTTTCATCGTTTGTATCTGTTTTTTATTTCGATTGTTTGTTGTGTTCTCTTGCTCGATATTTTTTATATATCTGCGTGATCAATTACTAATGCCTAACTGCCTTACAGCATTTTATAGAAGTAAACTTGTTTTACTGCTGTTTTCATGATTCATCGGGCTTTGATGTGTGATGTTGTGATGATACATGGACATGCATATTATTAGATTATGATTTTCAAGTCTGCATGCAATTTTTGTGAATCACATTTTTTGTTATGCTTTTTTGCGATTTCGCTCAACGTTAAGATTCATCAATCATCACCACCACGTTCCTGTACATAGGACTACGAAAGTAAATGAGAAAACCAATGTATAGGCACTGCTGTGCTCGTAAAAAGCTGTAGGTGAAAATTGCCACTTCCTCGTGGCTTGAAAACCAATTGTTTTGGGAATACTTGCGTGTGATGTGGATGTACTTCTCCAGCCATATGGTTCGAAGACCCATAGCACACAATATGTAATGGGTTCTGGAAAATCAGATGAAGGTCGGTTAACCTTAGTTAGGAGGAGGACAAGAGTAGTTTAGATCGGTCAACGGAGTAAATTAAAGGCCTCCAAACTCACTTGCTCGATTCCCTAAGACTTTTTGCATTACCTAGAAAGTTGTCTTAGGCTGCAGACAACGTTAAAACTGTCACATCGTGGAACGCCTCGTAGGTGACACAGACTTTCTTGACCTTTTGTGCATTAAAATGTCATGTTCATCTCTGGAAGGGTATCATGATGTTTTTTTTGCCAGCTCATGCATGAGCAGTTTCTGCGGTTCTTGTGAGCTGATTGCTGATGTTCTCATGTTTGCATCAGCAGCATCTCTTAGTGGTTCTAGTGTGAGACGTGGGAGGGGGTTACAGTGAGTTTATGCCACATGTTTCACAGTTCCGGAATGATCCTGCAGTGCACCGAGGTTGTTTGGATGAGTCTCTTCGAAGTGATAGTTAACTCTTAACCTCGAATGTTATCCGAAATGCCAAATTAAGCATTTGACCAACAGTAGTGGTCATCACCCAGTGTCATTCATTGTAGTCCAGCAAATATTCTCGATAGATATTTGGTCTTCCGTGGAGTGGAAATTGTAATTATCACAAAAATGAAATGTCAGTTGTTCCAAGTGCAACCTGACATCATACATCATGCATCCTCTCTCCTGTAGTTGGTATTCCAAAAAACTTGTGAACCTGGGTTCCAACGTACCCAAGTATGAATTGCTTAACTAGAACGGTTAAACTAATACTATTTTGACAATTCTCGGTCCGATATTTAGGTATCAAAATCTGAATGCGCAGAAATACTTTATTTTATTGTAAATATTTATCTGGACTTCTGCATTCGTGTATTGGTTAAACAGCAGTATTCATTATACAAGGTGCCCCAAAATGATGTATTCGATTTGTTTCGGGAATGAATCCAAACTACTCAAACGAGGACTATAAAAGATGGCTCAAGTTAAAGCTGAGACTTTAGGATTACATCTCGTAAAATATGGCCGAAATCGTCAAGCCAGTTTAAATATAGGAACCGGAAAACGATTTTTGAGGGTGTTTTAACATGGGTGTAAACGGCAGCTTCAAATCCATGCTCAAGCCAAACGGTTTTACACACATCCATGAATTTGCACTTTTTCGAGATCTAAATACTAGAGTAATTCATATTTAGGGTCGAAAGGTCATGTAATTTTCTGACAGTCGGGTCATCGGAGGTCGCATTCTCAAATAACCCAAAATTTTAAACAAAAGAGTAGATTGCTCTTGTCATAAGCTCTCGAAAAAGTTCAAATTCATGGATGTGTCTAACCGTTTGGACTGTGCATCTATTTGAAGCTGCCGTTTACGCCCACCCCCAAATCATTTTCCGGTTCCTATTTTTAGACTAGCCTGGCGATTTCGGCGACATTTTAGGAGATGTAATCCCAAGACTCAGCTTTAATTTGAGCCATCGTTTATCGTCCTCGCTTGAGTAGTTTGGATTTGATTCCCGAAACAAATCGAATGCATAATTATGGGACACCTAGTATATCTGTAAGGAATTTCGTTAGACGATGTGTTCAGTAATCAAAATGGATATACTCTGAAAATGAAGCATCCCTTATAGCGCAAAAATATGAGGATTTGTATGGAATGAAACGGTATTATGGTATTGGGATTCAACGTTTGATAAACTTTTACAGTTAACTAAATTCGTACACTTTACCTATAATTATTAGTTACAGATGATTAGATTAAACAAAAAATCGTAATCTGTACATATAATCTGAAATCTGGTATATTGATCAAAATTTTGACGAAAATATTTGTATTGCTGGGTGAGCACCAGAATTGAGACATTATTACTTCGGGCTGGTGCTGTCCGGCAGCAGTTGTACTCACAAGAGAGGGGGCAAATGGTTTGTATTCCCCCGTGGAAAATCCGTAAGCAGAGGGGGTGGTCTGTTGTGTTTGGTTTTCGGTTTTCGCATCTCCCAAATTTTGGGTCTCTCCACTGTATTTCTAACTATTTGCTAAAATTTTTGACTCATGCCTTTATTTAAACTAAACTAAAGTTCTGTTTTATGTTTCATGAACAATTCTTGCCAGTGTATTTCATTTCCCTGCCAAACACTGCGATTGCCCAAGGCTATTAACTAGTTTATTACCAGATATTACGTATGCATTCAGGAGGGAGGGGGTCCGAAATCCCGAAAATCTCCATGACGCCATTGATGACAGAGGGAGATAAGGGGTCGTGTTCGGGCAAAAAGTGTATGCGTAATGTATGGACAGCCCCTTATGGTAAGTAAAGGTGGAAGTAACGGACGGACGACGCTTGGGGACTACTCGGCGACGGAATTCCCCAGAAAGAATGACGCCCTATCACCTCTATGATAATTCCTTTTATCGGAGAAGATGAGTAAATTGTCAGAATCAGTCCTCTCTCGTCCTGTAATAGCACTGTGTAATCGTTAATTACTTACGTAGTACGAACAAATTCATTTACGAATGTTTGATTCGACAAAAAAGGGAAAGCTTGGCGCTGTCAAGGCTTTGGATTAGTAGGCAACGGCCAGGTGGTGCATGTTTAGATGGACGCGTTTCTATTCCTATCCTAATTTTTTGGGCTGGGCTTGGTTCACATGGGATCCTGTGGTGCAGCAAGTGGATGTTATTAACTATATGAGGATATTTTAGGTTATCAACCACAGGATTAGGGTTATGCTTGTGTTGAGACTGAATTTTAAGTTTGGTGCACTTGGGACGGTTTGGCGCAAGGTTGTGAGATATTAAAGTACTCATCAAATACGCTCGATTTCAAACTACTACCCTTTTACATCCTCTGAAGTACTCCGAACAATCTTTGACTGTCGGCATTACTACGTTACCGTGGTTAGGCCACACATCCCATGGCGTCGATTTTGGAGTTCAGGTGCAGCAAAAATAGATGCACCAGCTCTTAAGCTCCGTATCAAGATATATCGAACGCGCTATCTTAAATGCGTATGCGCCACGGGGTTTAGGAATAGCCATCCAAAATGTGCCCCGTTTACTGTTATGTTAAATTACTATGAGATTTTACGCATGCACCATATATCCGGTACCAGTGGGCCTATCCGGCCGAGCCTGGAACCAAACAAAGCCTCAGGTTTCCAACGGTACCAGAACTATTGTTCTCCGATCAGGCGTTCGGCTTGTCGATGGGAAAATAAATGAGACATAGTTTTGGGACACCCTGTATAACTCTTAAAATGAATCGCGAATTTCAGATTTCCACGTTTGTACAATTCCGTGCTCCCGAGGGGCACACGAGATTTATAAAACCTGTAGACAACATCACTAATAATGAAGTATTTAATTTTTTCAGTGGTGAATGAAATCATGATGCACTTGGAATATAGAATTTTGAAAGTGTTTATCTGTAGTGAAACTTGATCTGTATTGTGGCAAAGCTTAAATAGCCTCTTCCTCATGGTCTTTCGTGTTGGAGATACAAACTGAATTTATGCACCATCGTCTCAAGATCCTGTTAATACCCACAGCTGTGGAACTCGAAGTAAATTTCGGGATCTAGATTGAATATTAAGGATAATAAAGTGCTCTCTATGATTCCCTTGTTCTGTGAGAATAGTGGTAGTGGCTAGTGGCTACAGTTGTAACTCGTGATGCCATCGTTGCATTAATAGGGACCGCAAAGTATATGTTACATGGTAAAATACTTTTAGAACCTACGGGATGTATTCCTTGCATGACACACTCAACGGCCTGGTCCATTCGTCTTAAAAATTTCCATTTTACATTTTCAATTCATTACATTTTCCAATTTACAAGATTTTTATTGTTCAGAGCTTTGCCAATCCACAAGATGTATTACAAAATAGCTTTATGCGTAAGATTACAATAATGTTCAATAGTGTGGCTGCTTTCGCATTCTTTTTCAATTTGACTCGACTCAGTCAGGCATTCTGGAACGTTCGAGCTTTCGGCAGTGTCATGTCGTCATGTGTCCCTCTCTTCGACAGCATTTCTCCACATTCCGCACGTTCACCCAAGTCACTTTCTACCGATCAGGGGAATCAATTGGGTTTTGCACCCTCTCAACCTGGACCATGAGTAACACATTCATGGTTGGGTATAGGGTTGGGCCGTCACTTTACATAGTCCACTGTACGAGAAGTAATCTTGCTTGACCCTGAAACCATGGCCAGTTTGAATGCTGAAAATTTGTAAGTAGAACAAATTGGTGCCATCGTTTCTGGACATCCTAAATGGTTTTACAGTTTAATAATGGCATGGTCCCATTTCTAGAATAATGGCTGAAAAGCCACCCTATGGCCCACAAAGCAACGAGAAGAGCACTGATCACTTCGGAATGCACCTAGCTCTTCATCTATTTGAAATGAACTTCATTTGGCTGAAAGTTGTAAAACTTTTCGGCAATAAGCTTGCCTTCATTTACACTTCCAGGTTCTCCCTTCCCCTTTGGCTATCCCATCCCGAAAGAAGCCTTCCGGATGAAGAGCAGTAATAGCATTAGTCAAATGGTTATAGGAAGCATCAAAGTGAAGTGCTATTGGGATATCCCAGGACAAAGAGTGAGCCGAGGACATATCTGTTAGTCCCATCGTGTTGCTTGGTTCGCCGGACTGTCCGTACTGCCTGAAAACCACTACGCATCTCGTGGCCCGGAGGGACTGAACATTGAAAAGCTTCTTAGTTCACTGCGTTTGCTATTCATTTTATCTACAGCTACACTCAGGGCATTAGAAGAAACCGGACTTAGTTTTTTCGGTTTAGACCGAGACTGTGACGGATTCAGGCTGTAAGAAATCGAGATGGATGCCAGCCGGTCTTCGTTCTGGTTACGAATTCTAAAACCCGGTCGGATTATCTGTTTTTGTGCACGAGACAGGCTAAACCCCGGTTGTCCATTTGTCAATACGCAATCTCTTCAGTTTTTGGCAGACTCGCGGTATAGAAATTCCATCCACATAGTGCATGTTGTATGCCCAGATTCATTCAGCAAGGACTTGTGACTTCTACCATCGTAAGGTTAAAGTATAAAATGTGCTGGAGATAATTCAGGCGGCATGCATACCTCTTACCCATCATAATGCTTGTAACTTAACCTACCACATTGTTGAAAATACACAAATTACCTATATCTCATTTGGGAGAACGCCAAATGGTATAAGTTATCACTAGGATAAAAATCTAATGCTAGGGTCATGTAAAAATGTGACTTCGGTTACACCCGACCGTTACCTTTTGACCAACTTACCAGGAGCTCTCGACGAAACTATTCCTTGTTTCTGTGTCAATCCATCTGAATGGTGGATGGGTTTGAATCTAAAAGAAAAGTTCTGCGGCTCCCATTTCTAAACTAGCCGACCGATTTTGTATATACCATATCAGGTAATATGCGAAAGACTCAGTTTTCGTTTTCTCTATTGCACATGGCAGCTACTTACGTCGTTTTGATTTTGTTCACCAAGAAATTCGATTACATCATTCTGAAACATCCTTTATAATCGTCAGAGCACCCTGGTTTTCTTTTCTGGTTGGCTAGCCCAGACGGTTTCCAGTCTCGGTCTTTGATTTGAGTGAAGAAACTCGAGACCGAAATGGGGTTTCGAGTGCCAACATCGATTGTAGTCCGGCCCGCTTTCACTCTCAACTTTTGAGCCCCCAACTTCATCCTCTCAGCTACACTATACGTGACCTTCCACTTTATTATACTTTATACGCTATAAAGCCTAATAAAGAAGAATGCGGGGTTAGCAAGCACTCGGTACTTACATCCCTCGGCAAAATGATATGCAACACTGATGGTTTATCGAAGGTCAAGACTTGAAGAAAATGTGAGGCAATAAGCTAGCATTTCTCTCGCCGCAATTTACTACTTCATATCTGTTGAACCTTCACCTTTTCTTCCAAATTCTCCACCATGAATTCAGGCCTCTGGCCTACCAAGCAACAACCCTGCATTGCTCATTAAGCCTATTTCTCTGATGCAACGATCTGTAAAAATTGATTGTATACCCAAAGTAAAGCTGGAAAAATACAACACGGTAGCCAACTATTCAACGAGCCTGCTACAGTCACTCTTGAAGTATCTTTTGTGATGTGAGACGATCCATCATTCACGCAATTTGAACCTCTTCCTCGAATTGTCCCATATGAACATCAGAATTTGACATACCTCACTTACATTTCGGGGGAGGGAGCAAAGGTCTCAGCTACATCTACAGCTAATTGAATTCGCAAAATATTGTAGAAAAGGATGTCCAGTGGTCAGAGTATTACGGATTGAAATACTCTTGGGCTTCCAAGGGGCGCTCGTTATCTTTTTAGTTAGCCAACTACAGTTCCACCTAATCTATCATTGAGTAAGGACAGTTATCTTTCCACTCTGCAAATTGGTGGTAAGATCTTCAAGTGCCGGTAGAACTATCATGCAAGACATTGAATCCACAGTTTTCTCCATAACACTTTCATGTAGCCAAAAGTCCACAACAGTATAGGGAAATCCTTGATGCGAAATAAAGTTAATTTTTTAAGGTTAAATAAGGGTTCACAAGTTGTTGCGTTTCAGTAGATATTGCAAGTAGAGACTAAAGACTCAGACCTCAGAACGAGTTGAACCGAAACTTTCTCATGCTTCTCCCAATTCCCTTACGGCAGCAGTTATAACGAAAAAGGGCAATCGAAGGAATTGATTTGCTCCGTGAAAGATGGCCACTATTAAAATGAGTATTTCAAGTAAACTGTGGCGTGGACTGTACTGGAAAAATTGGAAGTCAAACATCGTTGTACACCTCAAAATTTGTAATTCTGGCAGTAAATTACAAGTATAAATCAAAGTGTTCAACGCACAGCATCAGCTTGCGCTTGCTTCCCCGTTTTCAATTGGGAAGGGTTGCGATAGGTGTAATAAAGCTGCCCCTGTGGCCAGAAAGAGCCTAAACCCTATCACAAACCCATGGTCTGTCGATTTCCTTGCTGAAGAGTTGCCCTAATAACTATTCCAAGGAGGTTCCGAAATGCCAACAACGTGTAATTACTCTACAGAATAAAGGCTAACGAATTTTTACATTATTCTGCTGTGTAATCTTGCACACGTGCAAGAAAGCACTGGCCGCTGACAGAATGTGTAGATATAATACAGTTTTGCTTTCGCACGGTAGGATGTTTTTATTCATTACGATTCTTGGGTCAGTGCATATCGAGCCACTGTGGTGATACATACGGTGAAAGCTGGCTGGGAACTCTGCATTATGATCATGCACGAAATGCCGGCAGAGGATATGCAGTACACGGAGAGGAGGAAGACGCGGTGCGTATAGGCAGAGAAAGCCCGGTGACGACCACGGTTTCCCTCCGGCACGCACGTACAGCATAGCAGGAGGAAGATCCTCTGCTGCCTCCGAACATGCTCCGGGTCCTGAGCGTGCTATATGGGTAGGGTGTATTACTGAATGGGGAAAATAAGTCCCATATGCACTCTGCTCTTCCATGTTAAAGTGGCATGGGCCATTCGGATCGATAAGCTCAGTCAGGCTTACCTCCATCACGTTTTCTCCCTCAAAACACGGGCCTTCTAATGAATCAAAAATCAGTCTCATTCCTAGGAGAGCAGAGTCACCAGCTCTGCTACCGGTGACTGACAAAACCTTAGCCGCCGTCCTTCCTATCTTCACCTCGTCAGAACTCCAAATTTATCCTTGATTAACCCTCCACAGAAAAGGACCTCTGTAATTTTCCAATTGAGTATTAAAAATTTGTGTTCCCAATTTTACCCCCTACCCCCCGTAGAACCATGCTCAGCTCTGGTTTCACCTCAGAATCATCCCCAGAGACTTCAAAGTCACTTGTGCTAGCCAGCTACATCGCCAAAACATTTCACTAACAAAATCCTGGCTTGGAAAGGACCGTTGGATATCAAGAAGATGGCAAGGGAAAGCGGAAATATACACTTGGTTACATGACAAAACTCAACACAGAATCTAAGTAAGAGGATCATGGGGGATCGGGGTTTTTCCAAGCTAAATGAAGAGTGTACCCGCTCAAGTATTTTCCAGATAACAGCCCCCTGCCGAAGGTACAGGTGCTTGCACACCCTTCTTTTCCTCTAAATTTTATTACCTTTTTACTAGTATTTTATATGCGATGAGTGACTGTAAGTGCCAAATAACTCAAATTTTATTAGCGAATAAGTGATAAAATTTCTCTGTATGATCCACACGGCGGCGGTGATGATGATGATGAAGCGCTTAAATATTGGCCCCCCATTTCCGTTAATTAGCATGTAATTGCAAAATATCTCCTCACTACCGAAACCCCACTAACGGCTCACGGTTTTGCGAAGCAATGACCCTGAGAAGAGCCACTCCCAATAACGTGACAGGTATTTGGTATATGGTTTCGTTTGCATTGGTGGTAACAAAAGGTCTAAGAAGCCATCTGGATAGAGTCATTTTTAAACAATTCAAAGATCGAAATGACTACCAATTCCCTTGGCGTAACTAGGAAAACTCAAATTAGTGGACTCCGGAGGATTTTGGGGACGTTCAAAAGTTGTCATTCAGTAGGCTGTCAAATGGGATGTTTAAAGTGATTTGCCATGTGATTGGAAAAGTATATAGTTAACTGCTCATTCGTGCTTACGTTTTGGTCAATACATTTGGAGATTATGATGCTTATTCCGTTCCTGCTGTTCCTTAGGCTATGGACTGCACGGAGGGACGCGAATCAATCTCGGATTCGGCCGCTGTCTCAAACTCCGTGTCAAGGCTGAGCGAGATGAGGGGAGCCTTCGGATCGGAGGTTTAGCCCTTGCCGCTAATTGCCACCACATAGTCCTCATATTTGGATTCTTTTTCCTACTTGCTGGTGCTGTACTCACCTCGTTGGCCTACAAGGCTAAGCCGGAAGTGGAGCTGGATGTAAGTTTTGAGATGTATAAAAGTATTTTCTCAACAGTCCGAAGAAAGTGTCTGGCGCAGTCAAATAAATGTAGTCTTTCAGATATTTTAGTACCAACAGTTTCCCTCTACACTGAACCCACGGTCCGAGTATTCAACTTTGAATGACATTGCAGTCGAAGTTGAACTCACTCAATAAGGTTTGAATTTTTATGAAAAGCTAAGAAAGACAAGGAAGGTGGCAAAGCAGTAGCCGCAGTTGAAGTAGCAGTTGAAGGTTGACACGGAACTTTGGTGTATTTTTAGGCACGAGCAATGAGCAATTAGGCATGAATAATATAATATGTACATTGACGGGACGGAGAAGAAGTGCTTAATCATGCCCACGTGAGATGGCCAAGACCAATATTGGTAGCTTACAGCCTGCGTGGGAGGCCTCTTGATGAACGTCTGTGGCCGTTAAAAATTGAGCGGATTTCGATCGTTCTTCCTTTTTATAGTGAGAATGTGGTGGTGAGGATTCCAGTGTGTACACAAATCGGGAACAGTGGATGTTAGTGAGGCTTGTTACGACAAAATTCCAAGTTGGGCAACGATGTCGGCACTGATGAGAGGTAGACACGCAGGTGCCACAGGGGTGACGCTGGGGCCGAACTGTATACGTGAGAATGGTCCGTATCGGAAGAGCTGAATGAATATGTGGGGCTGGTGAATAATTCATGGGTTCCTCTTGTGTAGCTACAACTCCGAGTGGGAGAAGGACTGGGACCGTAAATTTTTTATGACCTACTCATCCGGTTGCCAATCTATCGCTTTATCAGGATTACTGTCACAAGCATTAGTAGCATTATTACGAGGACCGCAGATCCTCTGCGGAGAGGGCTATAAGAAGAATGGATTCAGGGCGGAGGGAGGCCCACTGGACTTTGGTGGTGGTGTGGGATATTTCATGAAGTGTCAGAAACAGTCTGGCACTCATCAAAAAAGGGCTCGTTGACGCCGCTTTAGACTACATACGGTATCATGTGCTCGTGAGTAATGGCATGTCTCCCGACGGCTGACGGGAGGATTGCCATGAATAATTTTCTTATCTATGTGAGTCGAATTGATTCATTACGGCGAGGAATCCCGCGTTTAGTTGACTCAATCATCACATCCCAGTTGCCCATGGCAAACGACTGTACCCGTAATGGGGAAAATCGTTGTGTCCGCAACCAGAATTTGCGACATAGCAACCACATTTTCTCATCCCCTTCCTCTCATGAACTAACGGGTTGTCGCGAGAATTAAATTATAATACATGGGAATTCTGTCTGTGTTCCAGCATGGGCCACGTGAAGACGGGAAGATTGCTGGACCGCTCTTCGTGGTCATCGGATCCACACTGATATTCTTGGGTGTGGGACTCACCCTCGTGGGTTGGAAGGTGAACCAGGAGGCGAAGCGGCAGAGGAACCACTTCTCACTTCAGACACCGCCACCCCCCACCCCAGACAGTCAGGAATACTTTGGAACGTTTGGTAGCTTGCAAGACTCACACTTTTTCAGTCGCGGAACCACTCCATCCTCACAGTCCAGTCGACGAGAGTCATTTTTTAGCTCCAGTTTCTTTTCGGATCGACGGAAAACCCTCCCTACGATCGCTCAGGTAAGTCTCCTCAGTAACAAGACGACAAATGAATAGGGGTTCCTCCTTGGAATCAAAAGAGGATTCTGTCAAAATGTCTAACTTTGTAACCTTATGGTATTTCCTCAGGCGGTCCCTGTCGGCTTCTTCATCGACGGTCGCCTATCCGGCGTCCCTGAGGGTGCCTCCATGAGCTCAAGAAACCAGCAGACTGGGAGCCCCGACTGTTGGCAAACTGGCCATCATCACCAAAGTAATGAGAGTAGTAGTAAAGAATGGGAGACTGACGGTAACATGGATTCTACTCATCATCATCTTCAGACCAATAATGCTTACCGCAAAGCAAGCTTATCCGTGCGGCCATCACTTCCTATTCCAATCATCGCATCCCCCTCCTTCATCAGGCAAGTCTGCTATTTTAAACCTGACTGTCTGTGCATGTGACGCGGGGACCAGAGGGCTCCTACACAACATTGTCAATCTCCCTGTCACACTCCACCATGGTTGCTACATGCTTAAAGCGGAGCTCGTGTGCGAGTGATGATATGTATCTCCTAGAAGTTTATACGTGTCTGTATCCGTTGTCGTCGATGACGTGCGTGGCTCAGAGGGTCTCCACACTCTAATACATAGGGGTGCCTATGTAAAAAGTTAAAGGTGGCGGACGACGACATGCTCATGAAAAATGTCCTCGCTCTCACCCATTCGTTTGTATTTTAGAAGTCGAGTGATCGCTCCCCTGGATCCGAACTGCCTTTTGCGAACCCGGAGTGACGAGCCTTTCGGCTCGATTGTCTCACTCTCCGGCACCGGTGACATTGCCTGCTTCCCAGCTCCGCCCACCCCATTTGCCCCCTGTCTTGAAGAGGACCTTCCGTCGTCGGAGATTGCTGTCGAGACTACTACGTGCCCTGACAGTGGTGGTGGCGGCGGCGGTCGTAACACCAATATCGGCAAGGACTGTTGGTGAGAAATCTCTGCTCCACACGTTACTCCATATTTCATAAACAATGTCCCCGTAGCGCTACAGCATTCCTCTCCCTGATCTGTGCGGATCAGAGAGTTTCCCCCCTCCCCTCCACCTAGTCAGTTTTTTCCCCAGTACAAATTGAGAGCATTACTATGCGCCACGAGGAAGAGGAGGAGGCAGGACGGAGGTGTGGAAGAAAAATCCGAACATGTCATGCCGTCTGCAAGTAGCAAGACACCTCGGCCTCTCATTTCCCTATTCACTCATTCTCCCATACACTATATATTGATATAAAGAGGATCAAGTGAGTTGGTTGGCTCTTATGTGTATGTGGCGTTGATTTGATTGTTTGGCAGAATGCTACAAGTGAGCGAGTCTATTACCTGCCCTGTTGGGAACAAGCTTTAAAGTCCCATCTATCACCGCATCTCATCTTAATGGGGCCCATTTTCTCTCCTCTATATTTTGGACTGTACCATCATATCCCTCACAGTCTGGATGTTGATGCCTGGGTCATAAACCACTTCCAGAGGAGTTATCCGTGGAATAATAATTGTTTTATTGATGGAAAAATCCGTGGAGTCACAATAATAATGATAATTATCATCGTTACCATAGTTATTATTATGATTATTACAACGGCCAAAGGGACGTGATCCCGCTCGGATGATGAGTATGCTTCAACTTGGGTGAAACAATCAAAATTTCCTACGCTCATATGTTCAAAGCTGAAGTTTCCGATGAAAACTTGTTCCATTTGCACGCTTCGTCACTCTACTTCAGCGACGACAGCACAGCAGTGGGTTGAGCGTGTGATTATGTGAGCCTATGTGCATGTGTGTGTGTGTGAATCCCAAGAGAACCGACAAGATCATTATTGCAGGATAGAGTTCTTCAGTTTTATAATGACAGTCATATGCTCTTTCTGGACGAAGAACCTGGCTTTTCCATTAAATCATGAGAAAAAAACCAGAAAAGCTGATACATTAAGTCGTGAATCAGACAGTGCCAGCCCATATTCTTAAGGGAAATTCATCACGTCCCATATGTTGATGGCATTATGGCTTTTAAAGCAAAAGAATGAGGTTGAAGACGGCTGAAGAAATACAATTCTATAGAACATCTTGCAAATTATGTGCTTGTTGTAATAACTATAAAACGCATGCTTACTCGCAGGTAAGTCACGGTTTGGACAATCAACACACACACACACACAAATATACACCTGCATGTCCCAACAGCTCATTAATGATCCATGAATCTATTCCAGTGTGCGAAGGAGAAACTATTGTTGGGGTGCGTGTACGAGTAGGAGGGAAGTGAAACTGAAAGTATGTTTGAGATCGTCGTAGCATTGCCACTACTCCGTTGAGTTCATTTTCTAAGTTTGTTCAAGCCCCATCATCGTCGTTTCGTTCGTCTGTCTGCGGATTCCCGACGCGGGACTGTGATGGAAATAAAGACGAGAAACAATGTACACACACAATCCGCCTGACTTTCTACAAGTTCATTTGGACATTAGCCGAATAGTTGGGGAAACATTGTACAAAAAGTTGCAGCCCAGACACGTTTTTGCCATCATCTCTCTCTCTCTCTCTCTCTCTTTCAGTGTCTCTTAGTACTTGGCCTCCGCGTTTATATTTGCCACCAATCCCTCGAAAAATACCATTGACAGTGCTGCGGAGGCAGAGATAGACTTAACAAAACACTATGGCTCTTCCAGTCCCATCACTTCCCTCTGATTCAGGGAACGGAGCGGCTAGGGAGCACACTCGCTCACACACCAACACCACACAAACGGGCCCTTGCACGTCATACATACCAAGCTCATTCGTAGTACAGAATTGACAGGAAATGATTTGAAGAAGCCGGAGCCGACGGTATGACGGCAAGTGCTCCCGTGTCGGAAACACTCCGGATGAATACACGGAGAGACAAGGAACCTACCCAGTATCAACATATATTATTTATGTTCCCATTTACGGCTTCAATTTCAAATAATCCTCCCCTGCAGGCAGTACTTATGCACTGTGTATTTTGGTTCATCTATGCACGGGTTACGGCTCCTCATGTGTCGTCATGGCATTATTTGCTCAGCGAAGAAGGTCGCATTTAGCCGGCAAAGTAACTTACTCCACTCATTATGATGATGGTGTGCACACACTCCGAGAGCTCGTATT